>APFE030199466.1:0-11248 GCA_000404065.3 Pinus taeda
TTCTACTGTCTATTTCAACAGTAAAATATTTAATTTCATGTGTTCCTCTACTTGTATTTTAACTGTATGTTTTATTTTCCATCTCTGTTTGAATAGATTTCATAACAATCTCGGAGTAAACAGGTCTTATGACTAGTATTAAGACTATTTATCCAAGGCTGTGGTCTTCTTATCACCTGTAAAATAAAACAAACTATTAGGAAAACGTTGGGTTGACAGGGAGGGTAATTGATGGATTTATCAAGCTTTATAGGTCCATGGAGTGAGTCCAAAGTGATTTTGGGAGGTAAACCACGCTTGAATTGGTTAACAGAGGCTTTAGGTGGAGCGGAAGGGTTTCATAAGTTTACACAGTATAATGGGCAAAGGGCGAGAAAACCTGGGTTCTTGGGGTTTGAACTTTAACGGGCAAACTTTCAAAATATGGCGCATACTGAATAGTAGATGGTTTGTCGCGTAGCAGGCAAGTGGTAAGAGGTTGTTTCACATAGCTTTTGGGTGCTTGGCAATATTGGGGGGAGACCGCCCGATGCCATTCATTGGGTGCCACGTAACGGCGGGGTGAACAGTGAAACCACCCACATCGGGCGGGTAAAGGTCGACCTTTGAAGGCCACTCGATATGAGTGTCAACCGTTGGATCTGAAGGGGTCAGATAGCACGGTGATTGGGGAAATGATTAGATCGGAGGTTTAATAGAGGGGCCCAATGGGGTTTTAATGAGCGGAAGGATTAATTAACTACAGATTAGGGAGGCTTAATGACATCGAGAGTGATTTGATTGGCGGGGACATATTATTAATTAACCACAGATTGATTAATTAATCTCTTTTATTCGGCAGAGGGTTTTGGTTATTAATTAGCTGTTGATCGACCAATTAACCCATTAATCATTCATTAATAAAGTTTATGTTTCAAACTTCGGGGCGGGATATTAATATAAGGGTTTTATTGATATATATATGGGAAGGGTTTATATTTATTTTTGGGTTTTAATACATATATAAGTGTTAGAAATTAATATGAAGATGGCAGAGAATGAGTTTTAGTGCTAAGTGTAATGTATCCAATTCATTTTGTTTTCATAAAAACATTGTAACTTAGGCTAAAAAAAGGTAATTTTTGAGGGTTTTTTAGGAAAAAGGGTTTATATGCGAGTAATTGCTTTCCCTTAGGAAAATAGAGTTTAAACCTTAGGAAAAGGGGATTTATGAGGGGAATGAGGGGGAGTGAAGAGGGATAAATCTTTATGAGGGGCTTTTTTGTACTTAAGGTCTATAAATCATTAGGTTGAGGGTCGAATCCCTCCAGAAGTCAGAGAGATGCTCTGAGCCCCTTTGACTTAAGATTTTAGGTACTTAAGACTTTTCTTGGAAATTAGTTAAGTGAAAAGTGTAATGAGTGAGGGAGGTTAATCAATTTGACTTTATGGATTTGATACATGCCTAATTATTATCCATACTTGGAACTTTGATGATGAAGGTGATCAAAATGCTTTTATCTAACAATCATCACAATTATGCAACCATTCTTCTACTTACCCACCTACTCATCCTACCATTTTTACTTCTTTATTAGGGGGCACTTACGCTGGCAAGCCCTTATCAAAACATTTTTCTTTTCTGTTACAATATAAATATATTTAAGTCTATCCTTATTACATCCAAGGGCTCAGATTAAACTGTTGGGCTCCTTTTATTTCCTCTACCTATCTACTTATCTTCCAAGATTAAATAGCTTGGTCAGATTTTATTCTCTATCTCTAAGCATGAAATTCAAAACATTGAACAACCAAGATTAAACTATTTGGTTAACATGGATTGTGGCATAAGTAACAAGTTGCACACAATCATTATCGTACAAAAGGTAAAATAGCAGTGGCATTTGGATTTTCACACTTTCATGGTCTTTTTGTTTTTGGGGTTCATATTCTTTATTTTTTTGAACTTCTCTTATTCTTTTTGTCCTTTGATTTATCTTTTAGGACATACCCTCTTTACATTTTTTAATTTTTATAATATGGAAAACATTTGCAGAAAGCAAAGGTATGTACATATTACAGGTTTAATCTGTCATTCAAAAATTATGACACCTATTGGTATAGGAACCTAATAGGAAGGAAAGGAAGTCGAATTAAGGGGTATCACAGGGAAACCAGGAAACATAATCAACTCTAATGGCATGACAAAGCTTATGAAGAAAGAGCAATGGGGTGTAATTTCAAAATTAAGCTCTCTAGGGGTTCAAACATTGAAATCATCTATTTCTTTAGATCTCCAAAAAGTCTTGGACAATCATTCCAATTTGTTTGAGACTCCCAAGGGCCTCCCACCTATTCGTGATCATGATCATGTGATTCACTTGATTCCAAGATGTGTTCCTCCAAACATCAAGCCTTACAGATATTGTTTTTCCCAAAAGAGTTAAAGTGATTGTATGGTTGCAGAAATGCCATAGGTTGGTATAGTCAACCTAGTCAAAGTTATTTCTTTGCTCCAGTAGTATTGGTGCACAAGAAGGATGGATCCGTATGTGTCCAGATTATAGGGAGCTAAACAAGATCATTATTAAAGATAAATTTCCCATTCATGTCATTGATGAATTGTTGGATGAATTAAATGGAGAAATTTACTTCACCAAGCTGGATCTTTGTTCAGGATATCATCAAATTAAAATGAATACTGAAGACATTATGAAAAAAACATTCAAAACTCATGAGGATCATTATGATTTTTTGGGCATGCCTTTTGGCCTTACTAATGCACCTTCCACATTTCAAGGTTTGATGAATTCCATTTTCAAACCCTTAGAAAATTTGTGTTAGTATTGTTGATATACTAATCTACAACAAGTCTTGGAAGGGTCATGTTCAACATGTTGACAAGGTGCTCAATCTATTGGAGGAGAAATAATTATATGCAAAAACCTCCAAATGTTTCTTTGGAGTATAGGAGGTGGAAAATTTGGGTCATATTGTAACTCATGAGGGTGTTAAGGCAAACCCTAACAAAATTAAAGCCATTACAGAATGGAAAATCCCCACAACCATAAATCATCTTCGAGGATTTCTTGGGTTGAAAGGGTATTATCTCAAGTTCGTTAAGAATTATAGGAGAATAACGACACCTCTAACATCATTACTAAAGAGAGATGCATTTTTTTGGACTCTACAAGAAACGAAGGCCTTTGAACATCTTAAAGAGGCAATCTTCCAAGCACTTACCTACGCCAGAATTCACAAAAGTTTTTATTATGGAATGTGATGCTTTAGGAAATGGAATTGGTGTGGTTTTAATGCAAGAAGGAAGACCCATTGCTTTTGAAAGTCATCTAATAAAAGGAAAGTATTTACACAAACCTATTTATGAGAAGGAAATGTTGGAAGTACTACATGCACTAAAGCAATGGTGACCTTACCTAACGGGAAGATACTTAAAGGTAAAAATAGATCATGATAGTCTTAAATAATTTTTGGAACAAAAATTATCCTTAGAAAAGCAGAAAAAATGGGTGACAAAGATGTTGGGTTATGACTTTGAAATCATCTACAAAAAAGGGAAGAAAAATGTTGTTGCAGATGCATTTTCAAGAAAGGATGAGGACGTGGAAGCATTATTTTGTGTCATTTCTATTATCCAACCTGCATGGATAACCGAAGCAAAGGATGACTGGAAGAATGATGAAGAGGTGTGGTCACTTATTAAAAAGTTGCAAAAATATCCCAATACTTCGAATACATTTAGCTGGAAAAATGATTCATTATGGTACAAAGATCGCTTATATCTTTGTAAGAATTCCAAACTCAAACTAAAAATTCTTTTGGAATTGCACACCTCTCCCTTAGGAGGGCACTCAGGATTTTTAAAAACTTACCATAGGGTGAAGAAAGAATTTTTTTGGGATGGCCTTAATTTTGATATTGAGAAGTTTGTGGAAGAATGTTTGGTTTTCCAACAACATAAAATTGAAACAATTAAGACCCTAGGTCTATTACAACATTTATCCATTCCAAGTTAGCATTGGGAGGAGGTCTCAATGGATTTTATCACAGGTTTACCCAAGTCTAAAGAAAAGAGTGTCATCATGGGGGTAATTGATAGACTTACCAAGTATGCACACTTTTGTGCATTATCTCATCCTTTTAAAGCCTTTACAGTTTCTACTGCATTTATGGAAACAACTCAAAAGATTCATGGAAATCCAAAGATTATTGTAACTGACAAAGATCCCATTTTCACTAGAAATTTTTCGACGAAATTATTTTCTTGTCCTGGTACTTAATTAGCTGATAGCTCATCTTATCATCCTCAATTTGATGGGAAAATTGAGATAGTGAAAAAATGTTTGGAAGGATATCTTCATTGCTTTGTATCTGATAAACAAACACAACAAGTGAAGTGGTTACCTCTAGCTAAATGGTGGTATAACACTTCCTTCCATACTGCAGCAAAAATGACCCCATTTAGGGCACTTTATGGATATCATCCACCAT
This sequence comes from Pinus taeda, assembly GCA_000404065.3. Taxonomy (NCBI): domain Eukaryota; kingdom Viridiplantae; phylum Streptophyta; class Pinopsida; order Pinales; family Pinaceae; genus Pinus; species Pinus taeda. The sequence goes on from APFE030199466.1 coordinate 4,492, forward strand.
CCATCACATCATAGTTTAGAGAAAATTCTAAGGTTCAAGTAGTCAAATACCACATTGAGCATCAACAACAAGTTTTCCAACTCTTAAAGGATAACCTCACTCGGAAGAAAAATCGAATGAAACAATAGGCATATCAACATTGCAGTGAAATAAGTTTTAATGTAGGTGACTCGGTATTTTTACAGATAAAACCATAAAAACAAATGTTTGTCAAGCAAGCTAAGAAGGATAACAAATTATCACCCAAGTACTACAGTCCTTACAAGGTGTTTCAAAATATTGGTACTATGGCATACAAATTGGAGCTACCTGCATCTTCCCGAGTACACCCAATTTTCCATGTTTCATGCTTAAATAAGGTAATCGGTGACAAGCTTCCAATTCAAACAATGTTGCTAGAACTTGACGAAGAAGGAAAAATCATATTTGAGCCTGAGGAAGTCATGGAAATAGGAACCCAATAGCTATGAAATCAATAAATTTCAGAGTATCTCATTAAGTGGAATAACTTACCCACTGAAGATTCCACATGGGAGGATGAGAATTTTATAAAGAAGAATCTAGAACTACTCAAGTGTTGAGGACAACACTATTTTGAAGTAAAGGGGCTTGTTAGTTCCCTATAATACTAGTGTGTCCCTCTTATTGTTATTGTTGTTCCCATGTAGCCCCCATATTGTTATTGTTGTGCCCTATAGAAGCCCACTATTATTATGTTGTATCCTTAAATTATTATTTTTATGTAGGCTTTGATTATATTGTGACCCCTTAGACTCTTATATATAAAAAGGGGGCCTTTTCATTTGTATCATCCAAGAATTGTTCATTTATGTAATGTAAAGGATGTTTCGCCCTCGAAGAGGATACTTTTTATGTCATTGATCTATATTTTTGTGAGTTGATTGCATAACAAAATAAGTGTAAATTGCAATTCATCCACAATTAATCTTCATTGTATTAATAAGAAAACCATTGCTGACATATGTCTGAATTTATATAAAAACTTCACCATATATCATGCCCAATATAAAAGGTTCTAAATTTATAAAAACTTCATCATATTGGAAGGCTCTTGCAAGAGGAATTATGATAGGATTAGTATGTATTCCATATTGTATAGAAATAATAATTTGAAATGGATGAAGGAATGCATTTTCTCAGTTTGCCATAGCAAGTGAATCTTTCTTAGTTATATGATGCTAAAATATGAATTTGACTTACTCTAGTATGGATAAAATGCATACTTATATATATATATATATATATATATATATATATATATTTATATATTATATATATATATATATATATATATATATATATATATATAATCCGTGTCATATTATTTTATGTACAAATACATTGATGTTTGACTATTGTGAGGTTGGTGCCCTTTTACCTTGATCAACCTAACACAATATTTTAACAAATTTTCCTCAACTTACAAGATGTCTAACAATATATTGTAGTAAATGAAAATCATAACATACAATAGACATTGCTTACAAGTTGGGTAAAACTGAATACATACCACCCCCATAATAGCAATATTTGAATTTATTCTATTCAAATTGTAACCAATGATCAACTCTTCCCTTGCAATTATTTATTCAATGGCACATAAGAATACACAGTTTCCTTCTCGTCCCTTGAATATGCAATTAGGTTACTTATTTGTGGTGACGGGTCGTGTACTATTTATAATATGCAATATTCCCTGTTGCTTTTGGTCTTCCATCAATATACATAGTTGTGCCTTTATTTTCATCATTGTCTTTTAGATGTATATAATTTGTGATCACTCCATATATTCACATAATTTCAATATATTGGACTAGCCATAGCCAATAATTTAGTTGTAATAGGGTCTGACATACTCCATCAATTCAATGAATTCTCTATAACATACCTTTATGCCATCCATGCAAAATATCCCAAAACTATGTAATGATGATGGGGCAAGTGGTATATCCTTTCATTGACAAAAAAATTAGTATTTATTTAAGAAAGATCCTTGGGTGCCCATTGTTTCACTAGATGTTTATATGTCAAGGGCACCTCGATGTCATATATGATCTCATTGTCATAAGAACATGACCCCATTTAGTGATAAAAATTTCCATGCATCTATGAAATTTTCTTCTAACGTTTTCACCTCTAGTTGATCTTGGCCTGCTAGATGATGTAGCAGATGTTTGGTCAATTTCTTCTATCCTACCTGAACTTTCATCACTCAATGAAGATAGACCTAACAAATACCTGTTTGGTTGAATGTCCTATAAAAATCCTTCAAATGGGAGAAATTGTTTGCAAGTGTCATAAGGTATGTTGAGAAATATCTTGATGAAACCACAAGAACATTATAATAGTACAAGTGAGTTACAAGGAAGTCCTTTGTGTTTAAAATATTCAAGTAATATTAAAAACTTTCAAGGTATAGAGAGACACAACAATATTTCAAAAGTTTGTAGTTTGTTTTATAATGTTCACATGTATGAATACCCTAGGGTTTTTATGGTTTCCTCATGTCCAAAATTGCAGGTGGTGTTGCAGGTTGCCTTGGTGAGCACGAAAGGCTAGAAGAGGCATCATCTTGAAGAGATCATGTTTTGCTTCCCTTGGAGATCTCGTTTCACTGCACTTGGAGGACCAGGCAATATCATCATGTAACATATATCATGAACCATAGTTCTCTTGTTGTCATCATGTATCAAATGAAACTTTGTCCCAAACTAAGCAAGAAACTCAAAATGGAAACATAATTGGTGTTCCTCCTATGGCTTAGTTGAATCAACATGCTCTTGTCTGTTGGGAAATGTAGCTAGTTTCAGTCTTCATAATTGTCATTTTTCTCATGTAATGATGTAATTATTATATATTTATCAAAAGAAGAAAGAAAATTGTAAAAATAGAAAAATTATAAAGCATGTGTTTAATGCTTGAGTCTTTGGTTAATATGTCAGACATACATTGCATGTCTAGAGGATTGTCTTAAGTCAAAAGGTAATTTTCATTATGTAAAGACCCATTTGCGCACTTTTATCAAATAAAGAAAACCATTTTTATTTTGGAAAAAAAATTATAGTGCTCCCAAGAATAGGTCAGCTACCTAGCTGAAGTTGGCCTCTCATTGGGCTTAAAGAGCCCTTGGAAAGGATATATAAAGTAGAAATTCGACAACCTTTGGGAGGCATCACAGATTCACTTCATTTCAGAGCAAGTCTGCAAATAAGAATAAATGTGAAGTACAAAATAAGGAGAGATTAGTTTAGTTGAGGAGAAAAATGCCCTAGAAGACATTTAAGGTATGTAACATGTGAAGTTCCTATTGAAAGTTGTAACTAGTATTAGTCTTCATAATTATATTTGGCTCATGACATGATGTATCTCTTATGTACTTATCAAAAAAAAAATAATTATTGTAAAATAAAATTTATTTATTAAAGCATGGGTTTCAAGCTCAAAGTTTTTGGTTCATAGGTCTAAGCACCCATTGAGTACTCTAGGGTTTTTGGCTTGAGTCAAAGTTTATGTCATGATGTAATAGACCTGATTGGGCTCTTGTATCAAGAGAGAAAATATTATTTTTTTTGTTTAGAAAAGTATTACATTAATAATAATGATTAATGTGTTCTTGATCTCTTCATGGATGCATAGTCCATCACACATCTCTTTTCACTACATTTTGACTCATGTGCTTACAACTTAATTCCATGATACATGCCCCACATAAGAAGTGTTTGACATATATATTACGAAAAAGGTCCATCTAGTTTCTTAGGACCAAAGAGGTGGCCTTGAGCAAGACTATTTCTTTTAAAAGAATAAAAATCATTGGTAAGGATCGGTGTTTGGAAATTCTTTCTTATTAAATGGTCAATTAATTCCCAAAGTATTCAAGGCCTTCATTTGTATGGAGGGGTTTAAAGGCATAATAATCACTTTAGACATTATTTTTGAAAGTGACCGTTATTTATTATGATATTTTTGACTTGTAACTTATGATGGATATTGTTTACATATTGTTTGTTGAGATTGCAACAAGATTATGGAGCTTAGTGAAAAGAGTCGCCTTCACTAAGTGGGCCCGCAGGCTATTTTTTTGGCGCAAGTCTATTTTTAGACTATGTCTATTTTTAGACATATGGATCATGTCTATGGATTGCAGGTTGCTGTTTATGGATGATTGATCAAGTTGGGAAAAATAGATGGACTTCTATTTTTTGATGAAAGTGTGAGTGATCAAGTCTATTTTTAGACTGGCTGTCAAAAATAGAAAAGTCAAATATTATTATCTCACAATAATATTTGGACTATAAACTTAATCTTATTCTCTTGGAGCACTTCAGTTTAAGATACAGAGGTGGCACATGCAGCTGTCAGAAGGAAATACGATTTTCTTATGAGTCAGTTGAGTTGTTGCATGCATGACTTCAGTTAGAACTCAATCAGTTGAGTTTGGTGGAGTTGATTGTGGAGTTGATGGAGTTGTGTTCAATTTAGCTTTGTTAAACTGGTTTTATTTAGTCTAACTGGCAAATAGACTAGAGATGAGTTGGGTGAATTAGTTATTAATTAATTCACAAGTTATTAACTCATAATACAACTAATGAATACATCAGTTAACTCAGTTGCATGTCAGTGCATGTTCAGTTCAACAGGGACAAGTGGTAGAGAATCAGATTGCTATCAGTTGTGACTATAGTTGTGCACCAGATCTTGCACAATCAAGGGATTGAGTATGCCAATGAGTTTGCCCACGTATTTGCCCACATTTCAGCTTATGCTCACGTCCACAAAGCGTGAGTGACTATTTTGCAGGTGAACAAACGAGTTTTGTGAGCCATTCTCATCAGTTCTTGAGCAGGTATTGAGCAGTTGAGGCAGGCAAGCAATGGAAGAGATTTGGAGATCAGATCTGAGCTGTATTGTGTGTAACAGAGGTGGAGATACTTGTGAGAAGTATTATGCTGTGTAATGTTACATGACTCAATCATTCATATACAGATAGTTGGGGTTTTTAGCGAGATGCTTTCCCCGGGATACATACTGTGTTAATGTGTGCATGCTCTTGATGTTTTATTGTTATTGATGCTGCTATATTGATGATCAACGTAGAGGAGCTTATGTATTGTGTATGTATTCCGCAATAGTACATGATCCGGATAATCTCCATTGAATATGTGTTTATTATTCAAAATTTCTACAGGATTTAGGGAGATGTTTCTTCTGTGATTCGTGTGCCAATAGAATTTGTCTCTCAATGAGTGTGAGTCTTTGCCCTGATTTTTGTTTATCCTCTAATTTTTGTATGGTGACTTTCTTAGCTAGTGTTGTGTGTTCAACTTTTCCTAAAGGGTCCGCTCCTGGTGGTAGGTTAGTTTTTGGATGGGGGGTTTTTATGAATCTACCTTTATAATCTCTAGATCTAGACATAAGCAAACATGACTTCTAAAATGATGAATTAAAATTAAAGCTATGTTTTTGTTTGTTTTGTGTTTATTTTATTTATTTTATTTTGTTTTTAGAAATCCTCTATCTATGCCTCCCCGGCAACGGCGCCAAAATGTAGTGACCAATCCAGGGGTCTAGATTAGACTAAATTTAATGTCAACCAGGTAGGTAAACTTAGAGGCACGTGTCTAAAATTTATAGACCTAAAAGGATCTCATCTACCTAAATAAGTGTCTACTGTGATAGGCTATAGCACTCTTTTACAAGAGATTGGAATATGTTTCCTTTCACAATTTGAACACCTATATCCTCTAACTTAATTAGCTGCTCTAAAACAGAGTGTTACTAGTCTGAGTTCTTAATCCTCTTACAAGGATATAATTCTCAAAGACTCTTTCCAGATAACACACTAAGCATACTAGAAATCAAAATCATGCAAACCAAAAAATCTTTTAAGCATACTAAAACTCAAAAGCATGAAAATGGAATCCATAGAAACACTGTGAAATTCAATGTTCAATTAATCCTTTTACAAGGTCTGATTCAATAATTTGACAATTGAATTTTCAAGCTATCACCATGAATCATAAGAAGACAATCGCAAGAACTTCTAATCAAACTGATCAACTCATAAGAAATGAAATAACATCAAACGCTATTCAGATCTGAAGGATAATGACCATGAAAATGAAACGAAAGTATACCAATCTTCACGTAGGGCCCGTCCATGCATTGATGGCACACTTAGAAAACTTCAGATGATGAAAACGTTAACACATAAACACTAGAATTGATGAAACGCTGCTTGTGATTAAGTTCTGGAAATTAATTACATGCAAAACAGAGTTCTAGAATACAACACGTAGTCTTCCGTTTGCTCCCCTCTATATCCTTTCTTCCCTAGCATTCCTTAAACTTTACAATCAAATGTACATACATTATCGCTTCAGATGTTTCTACTTTTACAATCAAAAAGGCTATTTTTGTTTTTTCTAATCCTAACTGATTTCTAAAACAAAATGAAATTAGCTTAGGTAACTTTAGCTTTTTGCTGCTTTTACAACCAAAAAGGCTGGGTTTGACCAGCATTGACCATGTATCCAAGAGCTCCAAATTCGATGCTGAATAGATTCTCCACCATGTATGTACATCCTAGATCATGTCCTTATCCTCTGTTTTGATTTTCCTGCCATGCCACGTGTCACAACATAAACCAATTACAGGAAGTCATGACATCCCGTAATTTTGTTGAAAATTTCCAATTTTTAACATAAAAAATCCATAAATTAAATTTAATGTAAAA
>APFE030199469.1:11177-25027 GCA_000404065.3 Pinus taeda
CTTCCTCCTCAATCTATAAATGACTGTCCCCCTGCATTAAACCAACGAGTTTTGCTAGAGCTATTGTGAGTGCTGAGATTATGCTGGAGTGATAGTGAGAATTGAGAACTATAGAGGGGTTATGCTGCCAAAATATTGAGGGAGAAGAGGTCACTTTGCAAGGCGTATTTAACTGCTGGCCCAGTCAGAGGGGGTTCAACGTCAGAACCTTTGGTTGTAATCTTTCTCTGTTTTTACTGATTAATAGACGACTATCATTATGGTTCCACTCATGTGTCTTTTAATGGTATTTGAGTTATATCTTTTCTGACCGATATATAATTGCATATGCTGGATTTTACGCTTGTATTTGTATCGTTCTTTGCGTGTGCAGGTGTCCATTCATGAGGAGCGTGGGGATTGTGACCAGCCAGAGCAAAGGAACCGGAGCGGCGTTTCTTCTACGACTACTAGCGTTAGATCCCAGGTAGATCATCATGATCGATCTCTGACTTATGCAATTAGGAACCTGCGTGTAGCGTTGTGTGATTGTTGCTAGACCCGTGTTGGGCTAGTGGGATCGCCTCTGTCCGCAGAGGGGATTTACCACTTCAACAGGCTCTGATACCAGATTTTAGAACACATAGAATATTGCATAAATATAAACACAGAAAACACATAAAACTAGAGAGACACAGATATACATGGTTCTTCTAGTTTGGGCTATGTCCACCCCTAACAGCCAGTCCTTCCTTTCTATTATCCAGCAAAATGAAGAGACACAACCTACAGCAGATCCGCTAAAATATCCTTTTTTTTCTCTCACAATCTCACCTCTCTATTTCTCGCTAAGAGAATACACCTCTATTACACAGCCTCAATACAATGCCCTCATACAAAGAGAGGGGTTGCCTTCTAGGTCAAAAAACCCTAAACTAAACATAAGTTTTACCATCATATCATCCGCCTAATGAACGGCCCAGATTGACTAGAAATTACTATACTTTTACGAGGTAATTTTACATCTGTTTTTAGCTTCAGGGGCGCTGCCCCTAAGACCCCTACCGGGGGGGATTAGCTTCCCCAGACCCCTGTGGGGGGGACAAGTCCCCCCCGCACCCCCTTGCGTGGAGGGGTGTACAAACTTCTTGGGGTATACATCCGGATGAAATAAAGACCTCTAAATAATCATGCTTCACACCTAACATTTTTTTCAAAATATAACGATTTAAGGCCATTGTTGTGGAGTCTTTTTCATTATGTGTCCAAGGTAATAGTGGTTATAATAGTCAGTGAATTTGTTAAGAAGTAATTAGTGTGTATCATTTCCCTCAAGTCGTAAGAATATAGTTTTCCTATGATTCAACACATGATTCATCCTTATTAGGTTTATTATCTAGAAAATTTCCTTTAAATAAAGTTCCACTAGTGTGTGTAGGAACTATATTATTTAATACATAATCAAGCTCTATCAATTCTATTAATGAGAGACACCTAGCACTTGTCAACACTCATGGCACACCTCAACATGATTTGAAACAATACACTAACATTCCTTGGCACCTCACATGTCTTGGAACATCTTTGTACATGGAACATATTTGTACCTAGAATATATTTCCATGAGTAGGATGCCCAAGCACATTTTAGCATGCCCTATCATAGCACAACACTCCCCTATCATGTGTTGGCATGGCCTGGAACACCTTGGCATAATATTGCATTGACAAACATTAGTACTTGGCACACATTGGAACTTGGCATGTATTGGAACATATTATTAGTGTGCATAGCATGCCCCTTTCGAAAAATACAAAGTCCTAACTTATTAACGCTCTTATGTGTTCATTTCCTTGCATTTTAGCTTGGTTATTCTTTTTTTTTCCTTGAAATGCCTTGACGCATATTGGTATACTCTGGTACCCTGCACATCCTAGCATGTCTTAGCACCTGGCATGCCTTGGCACTATTTGGCGCATGTAGCACACCCCGAAACTACCTAGCACACTCTAGCACTTCTTGACATTTCCTAATATTCCCTAGAATGCCTTACCCATTCTTACCATACCTTGTCACTCCCTCCTTGGCAGGACAACTAGCACTCATTGACACTCTCCAACACACCCTCATATTCATTCACTTCCATGCATTTTTACCTAGTTCTCCCTTGTGTTGTCATAGTACTCCCTAATGCTCCTAAGCATGCATTGGCACTCTCCAGCACATCTTAGCAGTCTTCTATATGCTCTGCTACTTCATAACATGAATCACACTCCCTAATGTACATTGGCACTTGGCAAGTATTAGCATGTTTGGCATGCGTTGAGATCACTTGGTATGCTTTGGCATGGTTTAATATTAAATTTATTTGAGATCAATTATTGGAAGCTATATGAGAAGAAACTAAGAAAGATTTGACACTCATAATGCATTGACACTTGGCACTTGGCACCTATTGGCACCTAGTGTTGGTGTGCCTGACATGCCCCTCATGGAAAAGGTAAATTGATGACTTATTAACCCTATTATGTGCTCATTTCCTTGTAGTTTAAATTTTTCCTCCCTTATGTTGCCTTGATAGTCCCTAGAATGCATTGTCACACCCTTATACAGCTTGGCATGCCTCTAGCCAATAGCTTGTCGGGTATGTACAAGGGAAGGACATGAGGCCTGGAAAGGCTTCCGAAAACTCTTATGTATGTGAATTTATCCTCTCCGAACCAGTTTCCTAGGGCGGTTAGATCAATCTCTACTTGTGAGGAAATCTTCGGAGCAGGCTTGTCAAAAATTACATAGTAATGGGCAACATAAAACCATTAAAAACTTGATACAGGTGGTCTTTATAATGGGCTTTCCACAACTTCTGGTGATAGATATGAATCGGCATGGGGTCTTGTGGAGTCCATCTCCACCCCAGCACAGGAAATTCGGAGTTAAAACAAAGAGTATCTAAGATGTAGGCACTATAATAAAATGGAGGAATAGACCTATCTGTAATGCGAGTTTTATTTCTAAACTCAAGAATAGCAGTGGCTAACTTATCAGATAATATATTTTCCCAATCCATTATCTCGCTATTGACTACTGCTTCCATTAAAGGAACCATCTCTATTGAGAATTTTGAGGAATCATGTAATCCCAAAATCCTACACATCATCGCCCCAGCGTAACAATAAGGAGAACATAATGAATCGATAGAATACTTACCCAAGGATTCATGCTTGTGTCTTGCGGGGTTCTATCTCCATTCCCGAATAGGTGCTGATTCAGTTTCATTTTCATCTCTGAACTTCTCCAGAAATGCTTTGTTATAATTCTTCTATGGTTCAGGCAAATGGTACATTTGTCTCAAATCATTAGGTTGAAATGAACTAAATACTCTCCCGTCGATTGTCCAGAATGTTCTATTTGTAACAGGGATTTCCTCAACTGCCCACCTCACTACATCTGTATATGGAAGAATTTTCTCTCGAGCCGCTATTCAGTGTAAGTAGGAATCGGCTAAATCCTTTAGGGTAGCCTCTGATTTTCGGGTTGAACCTGCTGTAGCTTGTACTGATACCATTTCAGGCTTTTCGGCTTCAACTAGATTATAGATGCTTTGCCAGCTAGTATTGCCGAGGCCAAGACAGGTAGCATCTGAAATCAATCCTTTTTTACTTGGTCCTGGATCATCGGTAGATTGTCCTGTTACTGTGGGATTGAAGCTGCTACAAATCTTTTGGATTCCTTCCCCATTTGGCCTAAATTTATTGCTTCGGAGGAGCTCTGCGCAGGAGATAAAATGAACATAATGCAGAGAATAGGTGGTGCGAGCCAAATATGAAAGAGTTATATCAATCAATGAATAATGAAGGATTAAAATAATACTGCCGCGGATACAATCTCTGAAGATATTTTGGCATAACTGCTCCATTAATTGGCCACTTAATCCTGTCAATCATTTAAATGCTCATCATGTCATTTATTCGCCGAATAATTCATTTAAGCATGGCTTTGATTTTTTTTGGCGGTTAATCACAAGTGAATCGCTATCGGGAATAGAAATGCTTTTAATAATACTCTAACATAATATACTCAAGCCTTTTCAATCTTTTTTGAAATTCACGCTTAGCTTTATCGCAATCGGAAATTGGAGAAATGCTCGAGTAGTTACATTTGTGTCATTGCAAAATCCCCGATCCCCGATGATGATAAAGCTAATTCGCATCAGGAGTTTTAGAAGGGTGCCTTTAATGTGTGTATGTTATATTCCCCGATCACCGATAGCGCTATCACATCAGAGAAAAGAGAGAGGGCCTTTTGTTTCACTCGCTTACCTTTCCCGATATCACATAGTTATTCACTTGTCGAATCAGGGCAAACCAATGGGTCTTTTTGTTATGCATCCTTTATTGTTGGATATGCGATCTTGCGATTGCTTTATCGCAATAATAAAGAATTATTTATTTATTTTATAAGACCGATTTATGTTTATTCAAAGGGTTTATAGTGTATTTTTTCTTTCGGACCTTTTAAGGAATGATGAGTTGATACCAATTTTATTCATAAATCTAAAAGGGACCCATTTCATATTATAGTTGAAGGTAAAATTTTATGAAATGGGGGGTTGTTGTACAACACAACAGGTCCATGGGTAGATCTTTCAAACCGACATTACTTTACAAAATCAAGGGTGGACAACCCTATGACTCTATTATGACTTCACGCTCCGCGCCCACAAATCGTGGAGTCATTACAATGGACTTAGTCAAAACGTGGGCTTTAAGCCCCAAAACATGCCTTGGGGAGATCCACGCCCAACAAAGAATGTGCATGTGAAGGCAGAGGTATCCGACAGTCTAGTCACTGCAGTTTAGACTGCAGCAGAACTGGGACATGTGAACAATCGGATATTATGTAGAAGGTGTAACAAATAAAATATATAAATAATATAAATATAATGTAAAAGATAATAATAATAAATAATAGTTAGTTAAGCTAGTAATTAGGTTGAAGAGGCATGTCTAATAGGGCATGGCTCTTCATGAAGAGACACTTTCTTCTACAAATTAATTACTCCAAGTCTTTTGGAGTAATTAATTTGTAGAAGAAAGTGTCTCTTCATGAAGAGTCATGTCCTATTAGACATGCCTCTTCAACCTAATTACTAGCTTAACTAACTATTATTTATGATTATTATCTTTTACATTATATTTATATTATTTATATATTTTATTCGCTACATTGCCTCCTTCCTAAAAAAGCTTTGTCTTCAAAGCTTGTCGATGAAAAAGGCTTGATCTCTTTTTCGATTTCAAAAGTCTTTCTGTCTCGGAATAGTCATCCTCGTCGATACAAGCTGATATGATCTTCTTAGAGAAAAACACAAATGTCGCACTGAGAAGGGATTAGACCATCCCAGATCAATCTTCTGTATAGCATTTTGATCACTAAAATTTTGTAACGACTTGTCAGCGTAAGACGAAATTGATGTTATGTCATTATTCTATGAAACATTAATTTGTTGTCTACGGTTTGAATGGTCTTGATACACAGCTTGGTTGATTTGTCTATTCTCATGATTTGGATGCTGATATAAAGTTTTTAAATTTTCTTCTGGCGAAGATGTTGTTGAATTGGTTATGGAACATTCACTTGGGATGTCCATTGTCTAAATTGCAACATCTACGTGTGTCTTTTCTTCAACTGACTTATCTTCGTGAGTTGTCATATTCACTGGATCAGTATTCGTTCCCTTATTTTCAACTTGAACTGTTGTGACTAGAGATTTCAATACTTATTCTTGAGTGACTTATTCCAACTTATCTTTTAATGCTTTCTTATCCTCCTTAATTTTCTTAGTTTGATTGAGCAGACTTTGATTATGGTTTCTCATACGCAAAAGTTCTTTGGTTTTTGATTCATTAACCTTATTTTCAGTGTCTTGAATTTTAAGTTTTTCATCTTTTAGATCTATGATTTGTTCTTATAAATTTTTATTAAGGTTCTTAAACGTAAATTTTCCTCTTCTTGTTCTGATAAATGTTGCTTCAGTTCTTTCTTTAAGACTTTAGTCTTCTTCACTTGTGCCAGTATTTTTTTGGCATGGTCCTTGAGACGAGAAATTTCTTCGTCCTTTTCCATTATTTCTTTGTAATGTATATCCTTAAGATTTTTATGTTTGTGTTCTAACACTTCCTTGTTTCGTTGAATTTTGGCTATTTTGTCATTCTCTTGATCTTTTAGCTACACTTTCTCAGTACATTAGATAACATCACAATGTGGAAGTGCTGATGGATGTAGGGAATGGAAGAAGGAATCCATTCTTTTTTTCTCCTCAACCTGTCGCTCAATTATTGTAATTAATTGTTCTATATCTCTTGCGATTGATTGTTTTTGTTCCTTACTCAGGGATTCCATATTTTTTTCTTTTTCTTCACTTCTTTTAACTTTGTATGGAATTTTTTTTTTTTTTATTAACTTATTTTATCTCCCTTTTTTTTAGATATATATTTCCAATATTCTCCCTTAATATGGATTGTTAAAAACTTGAATACCCTTTTATTAAAAAAAATTACTCCTTTATATTGCTTCCCTCTATATATGTATGTATTTCTTTATATTAAGACCCCTTTTCATAATAACTTTATTATCTTAAAATAATAATAGTTTCACGTCTTCTTTTTTTTAATAATAAATTGGTCCCTTTTTTATATACTTAATTACTCCCTTGATAACTTTTTAATGTCACCCCACTTAATAAATATAAAGGTCACGTCTTTTCATATGACACTGTCACGATGTTCACAATACTTTTTAAGCAAAAAGTAATATTTACCTTTCACGTAAGAGTTTTTATATCCCTGTTTCTTCTTCAACTTTTAAAATACCATGGACTATTACCATGGCTTGTTTTTAAAACCTCCTTAAAATGTTCTCCACATAAAAATTAAAACGTATTCCTTTTGTTTTGTTTTTTTTTTTTTTAAATACCATGGGTTGTTTTTAATATCACAGGCTTCTCCACGTAAAAAGTAATATGTATTCCTTTTTTTTGTTTTTTTTTTTGTTCTTTTTTGTTTTGCTTTTTTAAAGCAAATGGCCAAAGGCCTGAAAAATGGAGAATCTCCCAATGTGTAGCGAAATGCTTCAAGTATGACAACAACAAGGTTGATTGATTTTACGGTCAAAGACCTGGATCGGAGAATGAGCTCTATGCACCGGTTAAGCAACCTAGAGGACCGAACTGCTCTAATACCAAATGAAGTGAACAAAGTTCCTTCTACAAATTAATTACTCCAAAAGACTTGGAATATAAAATTATCCATTGAGGATATAAATATTATATTAAATATGAATGAGAATGAATGATTTACAAATGAGAACAAGAGGCTTGCTTATATACCAAGAAAGTGTCTCTTCATGAAGAGTCATGTCCTATTAGACATGCCTCTTCAACCTAATTACTAGCTTAACTAACTATTATTTATGATTATTATATTTTACATTATATTTATATATTTTATTCGTTACAGAGGGTTAGTGAAACCACCACTTCAAACAATTGTCGTGTGAACAGGAGTCACCGCACCGTTAGCCAAAACTGCCGGAGATGACCACCAGGTGGCCGCCAGAGGTTAAACTGCCCAATCACATGCCAATGGTCAAGCTATTTTGTGCCATTTACAGAATGTCAGCATCCAACACTGATCAAAAGTTTATTTTGGGTTTCTTTTGTTGGTTTTATGCTATTTTAATTCAACCACCGTGTAACTAATGCCTAATGTCACAATGTGACAAGACCAAGGCCAATAAACCTTCAATGAAACACATTCATGCATATCTTAGCATGAGAGAGTTGGAATGAACCTAAGGAGTCATAAATTCAACATTTTGTTCATGGGGAAAGGATATTAGAGGTTTTGAAGACTTGTGCTCAGATTCCAAGAGAGAGAGAGAGGTAGTTTTGTTTTCAGTGTATCTTGGTCGTTCGGAGGCAGAATTGGGAACCGAGACAGGCGTTGGAAAGATAGGAGAGAGAGAGATTTCTGTTGACAGAGACCAGAAGTGCCTATGTGCACATTTATTCCTTTTCTTTTCTTTTTTGTAAAATACCTCTTTCGATCAATCATAATAAAGCAGACGCCCATCTTGAAGGCAGACCCAAAGACGTAGTCCATCAAGGACGAACTCCGTAATCAATGTTTGTTTTCTTCTATCTATGTTTTTGATTAAAATTCATGTTTAATTATGTTTCTTAAGTTCTTTATTAAGTCTTAAATCAATTTCTTTCCTTCAGTCTTCCACATTCAACACTTAAGGTTAACGATCAATTCACTGTTGGCAGATAATCAATTCTACTTCAATTTAGTTTATGATCAATATCAGATCACTCGTTCACTCACTTTTCATGGCCTCCAAGCGACTGTAAGTCTCCAATTTCTCCCATAGGCCTACTTCCCAGTGACTATGGAATTTTCTATTCAATTCTATGCCAACGACTCGAAATTATGAGTTACATTTTCAGGGTTAGGACTTAAACCTCTAGCCAAAACTCAATGAAAATTCTAGAGAATCTGATAAATAATATAGAAACAAATATTCTAAACTAAAAACTTGAACAAGGATTTGACCTGACCACTCCCAACCTGGACATGAATTTTGTTAAACACGTGGTAAACATGCAACCTGCAAGTCATGAATGCATATCTGAACATAGGGATATGAAACTTATATAAGGTTTAACAAGAAGGACAATTCATTCTCACAATAGTTGTCATTACACAAATTAAGCCATGCATTCATTAAACAATAATTGATTAATTAAAATACGATAAGGGACATACTTAAATCTATCATATAAACATTCTTATAACCAACATATACTAGGTAGATAACAAGGATAGAACAACCATTAAAGACACATAATAACAAGTATAATTACTCATAAAAGACAAGAGGAAATTATCTCTTATTAATCATATGAAAAATCCAACCAAGTCATGGAAATCCACGTATCATCCAACCATAGTTTGGGCTAAATCAAATACTTCTTTCAGCCAACCACTCCTGTGCCATATTCCAAGCATGAATATGGGATCTTATGTGATAAACAAATCAATAAAGAACCAAGGGAATCTAGAGGTTAAACCACCTCCACCCTCATCATACCGTGATCTCACCTAAACCGGTCCCGAGATCACAAAACCAAAATGAACTTTGGATTCCTCATAATTCCTTCACCATCCCTTGAGGAATTTTCTTGAGACCACCTCACCCAGATCCAAAACCTTTTGAAAATTCAAATCTCAAACTTTAAAGAATCCCATCAGAACATGTTTATCCGGAAATGGAAAAGGAAGGCTAAAACTACTGTCTAGACTTAGAAAAACCCATTCCAATGACAACAAATGAACCAAATACATACATATACATACCATGCATGCCAAAACTAGCTAGGAAATAACACATACAACTTGTTACCTACTAGTATTCACGCTGAAGGTTCTTGATCAAACTTTTCCTTTCTTGATCCTTGCTTTCCTTTGTTTTCCTTGTCCTTCCTTTGCTTTCTTTATTTCCTTGTCCTCTTAGTGCTCTTCTCCTCTCTGAAAGTAATTCCAAAATTGAACTAACAAAAGGCCCCAAACTGATGCTTTGATGTATTTTTATTATTGATGCTTCTAATGTCTTCAGTTTCCTTCAATTTCCTCCTCACACGTAACATGTGACCTTTCACCTCCCTTTTTTCCTATTTTCCTTTATTTTCATAAATAAATACCAATAATGACTTTTTTCCTTTCCAAAGCCTTTTCCATTTCCCTTGCCAATTTCCCCTTAGACATAATACACAACAAGTGATGCCCACTAGGATGTCTTTCCCAACATTAAACTTGGAATACGTGTCCCATGACCTTGGTCTTATTTTTCCTTTATTAACTTTATTACATGAACTTTTAACCAAGGGTTGTTACAGACCCACCCACTAGGGGAACATTGTCCTCAATTTTCTATGACACCTACAACTAGAAAACCTACTAAAAACCAAAACATACTTCCCATGGAGCTTTATAACCTAGCTCATTACAGTATTTAAAAGAAAAACCTACTCAAAATAAAAACCATCTTGACAAACATAAGAACTTGACAACCATACTACTTATTGGAGATTTATAACACAACTCATTGTGGTATTTATAATAACAACCATACATAAATTGTAAAAATACCAAAAACTCATTTGCCTCCACTGGAAAACATTGAAGGATACATAGCCCACATTTGATTAACCATCTCCCATATAGTTTGATCGGGTTCAAAGTGCTTCGATTGCACTTTAGCTTGCTTGATTGCTCTATTCCAGAGCATGGGTTGTTTCCAGTGCAATATGCACTGAGGTTCCAACTAGAATTATCCTTATGGTTCCATCTACAATAAATACTAATCAATAACATGATCAACATCTTTCACATATATTTTAAGAAATGAAACATGGAAAACATCATGGAATTTCACTGTCAGAGGCAGTGAAAGTTTGTAGGCCACAGGTCCAATCCTCTCAAGGATGTTAAAAGGCCTGCAATACCGCGGGGCCAACTTGGCACATGATTCAATCCTCGAGGAGCTCTTCTTGGGATTGATGTGCAAATACACATGCTCCCCAACCTAAAAATCCTTAAATGGCCTATGCTGGTTCGCATAACTCTTTTGATAGTCATGTGCTTCATTTACATTCTTATTTATAACTTACATTTCTTGTTCCATTTCTACCAACATATTTGGTCCAATAAGTATCTTGTTCACTAGATCACTCCAACTAATGGGAGTATTACAACTTCACCCATACAGTGCCTCAAACGGAATCATCCTCAGTGACTCATGATAACCATTTTTGTAAGAAAACTTGACCAATGGAAGGTACTCCTCCCATCTCCTCTACTGGTGCATGACATACATCCTCAACATATCCTCTAAAATCTTGTTGACCCTCTCTGTCTGTCCATATTTCTGTAGATGATAAGTTGTACTTAAGGCCAAATCTATCCCTAAACCTGTAATGAAGTCCTTCCAAAACTTGGAAGTGAGATTAGCATCCCTTTTTGGCACAACCTTCTTCACAACACCATGCAATCTCACAATCTCCCTGATCAAGAACTGTGCCACCTCACTATCTGAATAAGTTGTCCTCACTGGAATCATGTGATCTAACTTTATCAACCTATCAATCACAACCATGATAGAATATTGTTTCCTCGATGTCCTCAGAGGATCTATATTGAAATGCATGGAAATGACCACCCATTTCCATTTTGGAATAAAAATAGGCTAAAGAAACCCACCTTGATGCTTACACTATGCTTTTATTAGTTGATAGTCGAAATAGCTAGCCACAAACTCTGCCACTTCCTTCTCCAGATTTGACCAATAGTAGAACTTCTTCACTTCTTTCAATGCATTTTGATATCATGGGTGACCTGAATATGGATTGACATGAAACTCCCTCAAAATAAGCTTGTTGAGCCCACTTTCATTCGACACATAAATCCTGTCTCTGAATGTCACAAAACCATCTTCCAAGAGATTATAGTCCACATCCTGATCACTTGTACCCTTCTCTAACCTATGCCTAAGGTCCCTATACATGTCATCTTGTTGTCTTTCCTGTAAGATATGATCTTGTAAATCTATGTCATACGAGCTCACAACTGCAACTTGTTTCATATGCACCCTCCTACTGATAGCATATGTAACCCTGTTCTCCGTCCCCTTAATGTATGTGATCTCAAAGTCAAACTCATTGATCATGGCCAACCACCTGGCATGCCTGGCATTCAAATTCGGTTGGTCAAACAAATATCTTAACCCACAGTGATCGCTCATTAGTACAAACCTCCTGTCAAGAATATTAATCCTCTACATCTTCAAGGCATGAATAATAGATACCAACTCAAGCTCACAAGTCACATAGTTCTGCTTGTGCTCATTCAGTTTCCCAAACTCATAACACACCACTTGTCTCTCTTGCATCAAGACTCCACCAAGTCCTCTTTTACAAGCATTTTTACACACCACAAACTCTTTATCTAGATATGTGATCTTAAGAACTTGAGAATTTGACAATAATTGCTTTGATTGCTCAAAACTGGCTACACATTCCCCTATCCATTCAAATTTCTTACCTTTTCTTTGCAACGATGTAATAGGATATGCAATGCATGAGAAGTTCTTGATGGGCCTCCTATAGCAACCTACTAACCCCATGAATGATCTGACTTCATCCACTTTTCTAGGAGTTTCCCACTCCATGATTGCTATAATATTTTTTGGATCCACTGCTATGCCTTCCTTGGAGATAAAATGTCCTAAGTAATGTACTTTTGTCTGAAATAAAATGCTCTTTATAAGCTTGGCATACAACTGATGCTCTCCTAGAAATCTTAATACTACTGCTAAAGTTTCAACATGCTACTCCTCATTCTTAGAATATATCAATATATCATCAATGAACACAATAAAAAACCTGTATAGATAAGGATGTAACACACTATTCATAAAGCACGTAAAAGTAGTTGGGGAATTATTCAACCCAAAAGGAACCACAACAAACTCATAATTCCCATACTTGGTCCTAAAAGCAGTCTTGTAGATATCTTCTTCTTTGAGGTGCACTTGATGATATCTTGATCTCAAATCAATCTTCAAGACCACTTCTGCTCCCTTCAACTAATCAAACAAGTCATCAATCCTTGGAAGCCGGTATATGTTCTTAATTGTCACCTTGTTCAACTACCCATAATTAATGAACAACCTGAGAGTACCATCATTATTCTTCACAAAAAACACTGGTGCATGCTAAGGCGACAAAATTGCCCTAATATGTCCCTTATTAAGGATTTCCTTTAGCTGCAACTTCAACTCTACTAACTTTGGTGTGCTCATCCTGTAAGGTACCTTTGATGTTGGTGCTGCTCTTGGTACCAACTCAATAGAAAATTCCACTTCCTTGTAGGGAGCATAGAAAATTTTAGGGGCGAATGTTCGCCCTTTTGCGAAATTAAGTGGTTTTAAATTTTTAGTGGGCGAATATTTTGTATCATAGTACATTTTTACAAATCACCTCAAATAGCCCACCTTTTCTTAAGGGAGAGGGTAAAAAAGGTAAATTTAGCCCTTGAAATTAGGAGTTAGAACCTTCCATTCGCCCATTTTCAAGAATAGTTTTATTTAAATGAATCCATTCGCCCATTTTCAGGAATAGGTTTTATTTAAGTGAATCCTATGGGCCAAATACCATATTTATAAAAGAGGTATGGTGAATTAATAAAAATATAAATAAATGAAAAGTATGGTAAATAAATAAAAGATTTTTTATATTTACTCCATAAGTCACCTTATATACATGGGTGTAAACAAATAAAAATATAAGTAAAGTGGAGATATGGTAAATAAATAAAACGTCCTTTTATACTTACTCAAAAGGTATGGTAAATCAATAAAAATATAAATAAACTAGACGTATGGTAAATAAATGAAACCTCTTTTTATATTTAGTCCATAACCCTCGTTCTATTTATGTAGGCTCAGAAAGAGGTTTTATTTAAGTTAATCCTATGCGCCAAATACCATATTTGTAAAAGAGGCATGGTAAATTAATAAAAATACAAATAAATGAGAGGTATAGTAAACAATAATTTTTTTTTTTATATTTACTCCATAAGTCACCTTATATTTACGAACACTCAAAAATGCGTTATATTTAGGTAAAACCTATGGGAAAAATAATATGGGACAAATACCATGCAAAAAAACATTATTAGTATTAATAAAAATAAAAATGGCACATGGTATTCACCAAAATGGCACATGGTATTGACCCATGGTATTCACCT
>APFE030199469.1:35084-54986 GCA_000404065.3 Pinus taeda
TTAATTAATAATTAATTCACACCACTCATCACTAGTGTATTTTTTAGTTAGACTAAATACAACTAGTTCAACTAAGTCAAACTGAACACAACTCCATCAACTCCACCAAACTCAACCACTTGAGTTCTAACTAAATTCCATCATGCAATAGCTCAACTAACCCATAAGAAAAGCGTATTTCCTTCTGTCAGTTGCATGTGCCACATCCGTAGCTCGAACTGAAGTGCTGCAAGAGGATAAGATAATGTTTATAGTCCAAATATTATTAAGAGCTAATAATATTCGATTGTTCTATATTTAGACTTGGCAGTCTAAAAATAGACTCCGCCCATATGTCTAAAAATAGAGGTCCATCTATTTTTACCAACATGACCAATCATCCACAAATAGCATCCTGCAACTCATAGACCATGATTCATATGTCTAAAAATAGACTTTGCGCCAAAATAGCCTACGGGCCCACTTAGTGAAAGCGACTTCTTTTCACTAAGCTCCATCATCTTGTTGCATTTTCAACATCAAATTTTAGGTATATGAGTGTCATATAGTTATTTGATCATTTTCTCTAAGATGTACTATGTTGTTTCGATTCCTCCTTGATGTATGATGCAGATCTTTGTGTCTATTGCATGTAAGATGTATTCATCATGGATTGTTACGTATGTTTTGATTGAGATCCCTTTTTTTCCATGATGGAGGGACACTCATTCTCACCATGGGTGTTTTGGTTGAGATCCCTTTGATGCCATGATGGCGGGATACTCATTGTCACCATGTGTAAGATTATGTCATATCTATTGTGAGTGATAGTTCCTGTAGCAGAATGTCTCATGGAGAGACTTTGCCGCTCATGTAGAGGGCACATGTATTTGTACAATAGAAAACATAGTCCATGTACATCTTCACCACTTTTAGCACATAATGAAGCAGCCAACACCATCTTGACACTAGGCTCGGAGACGTAGTCCACACTGGATGAACTCCATTATCAATATCTCTTGTTTATGATTTATTGATCATAATTATGTTTACGTTTGGTTAAGAATGCATATATGTTCATTTATGCTCTTATAAAATGAAATTCTAAATACATCACAGAAGAAAAATATCTTGTTTAATTCGGAATTTAAGTCAACTCGGATCAAGTTTGGTATCGGAGTAGTCTTCACATGGATGTGAATTGCAAGCGTGAACAATGGAACGTGCAGCAATGGAGAATGAAAAAGAGATGTACAAGACCATGCTCATAGTGTCCAAAAATATGGACATAATGTATTAAGCTCTACAAGAAGAGACACAGGAAAAGCAACGATTGTAGCCTCAATTTCGAGCCACAGACGAGGCCCTGGAAGAACTGAAGCACATCAACTAGATTCTTCAAGAAGATAACGCTGAATTGAAGATGATTCTACGAGAAGAGAAAGAGGAGAAACAGAGGTTGCTACGACAGGTGCAATTAAAGATGAGGCCTTGGAAAAGATGCAACATGACCCCTGTGAGGTAAAAATTAATTATCTGACTTCATGTATGTTTCCTGATTTTGATTTCACTGCTTTTGAAAATCATACCACGGGAATTGGCTCCAAACTACTGAAGAGATTAGGGTATGAAGGAAAAGGCTTGGGCATTAATAGCCAAGGCATTGTCAACCCCATCAAAGTAGAGGAATTACCTAGTCAGGCAGGACTTGGGTATTTCGGGAAGGATGTTGGGGAATGCACCAAGACAACCAGTGAACCACTAACAATAGATGGTGAGAAGCCCTCATCAGTTCTTTCCAACTTGACAGTGGAGGTAAAAGATGTTGATTTCCCTTAAGTGTCATCTTCACATAGTATAATTTCTATTGGAAATGTGGAGATACTAAGTACAGTGACAAACCTGAGGCTCCTTACTAGGATGACATACAAGGAAGAATAAGAACTTGGTGTTAATAGCCAAGGCATAACTTAGCCATTGGAAGTCGTACAAAGACCTCGATTTGCTAGCTTGGGATACACCGAAGGAGAATTCTCAAGGGTTTCAGATGCTTCTGAGACATTGTTGAAATTGTCGAGGAAAGAGAATGATGGGAACACATCACCATCATCCCATGGCAGTGCCCATTGAAGGGAAAGAGTTGAGGCAAGCTCTCATCGCCATAAGTACACCAGAGACAACAAGGAAAGGTAAAACAAGTCTCAATATTTGAATGTTCATTCCTATTACAATCATGTTCTTAATAATGAACGTAAATCATGGCATCAAAAAACATGTACTTTTTGTGGTTTACATAACCATATGGTTGTTGAGTGCTGGAAAAGAATAGTAGCACAAAAAAGGATGAAGCGTGAAAGACCCTCTCAACAACAGGTAAAAAAGAAGGTAAAGCAGATATGGAGGAAGAAGACTTATTGTAGTCATTGCAACAAAAGTGGTCATCAAAGGACCACATGTTGGAGGCACCATCCAGAGTAGTGTCAGAAATACAAGGCATCCCTACACGAGCCAAGTGAAACAATTGTTCGACCAATGAATTCGCCATAAGGAGACAACCCATTCACTTTGATAAGTGAGAGATGGTTTTTCTAGGTGTGGTAGAATGCCACGGTCTTATTTTTTCCAATCATGTGTTTCATTTTAAACTATAAAAGTGATGATGTGTTTTCGATCACTTGTTGTAGCAACAATTATGTTTGGCCTTATTTTGTGTTGCGTTTTAAACTGTGATGATGTGTCTTCATCACTTGTTAAAGCAACAATAGTGTTTGGCCTTATTTTTGTAAATCATGTGTTGTAGTGATGATGTGTTTTCCATCACTTGTTGAAGCAACAATGATATTTTGGCCTTGTTTTGATGGCTGGGGTATTGTTTCCATTTTGATGTAAAATTGACCACCAAGTATGTGTTATAAACTCATGGAAAGTATGGGATTCTTGGGTCATTAGTTGTTCCTGTAAATCAAACATGTAATTTGAAAAACAATGTACTATAGGGTTGCAAGGGATGCACGTGTTGGCTCATCTCTTATGGCTATAAAGGACAAAGGTGAAGGAGAATGAAGGGTGACTTATGAGACACTTGTGGTGCAGAAAAAGTACAAAAATCCTTCTTATATACCAATACAATCATGCTCCCATAGGGTGATGAGCTTAGCTTGATGCGCCCTTTCTGAAACATCTCTAAACTTTTCCTCTTCATATCATCATTCTCTAGAACAGAGCATCAATATATCGATCCATTGGGTAGAAGTGCACTGAGGGTCAAATTGATGAGTGCTTGACCTGACAATGCAGAGGTACGCCTATAGGTGAGGCAAAAATTTCCCTCTACTATCCATGACTTTGTCCATCTGCTGCTGATGTGCGAAGGAGCCCTATCTGGAAGTTGTAGCCACAACCTTCTTCTTGCCCTGAGGGCGAATCATCAGGAAAAGAAATTTCATGGTTTTGGAAATGATCTTACTGCATTGCTTTGCAGTGATCAAAGAGATGGTAGCAGGTGGGGCTACCTTCGGTATCCTGTACAACTTATTTCCCATGGTAATAATCACAGAGCAAAGTCTTGATTTATATACAACATGTCACTTCCAAAATTATGGTTGTCCTAATAATACGTCGCAAACTTCAAGAGGAGAAACATCACACATTATCTCATCTACGAAGAGCCTGATGCTGTAGTGAAGGCAACACTGATGGCTGGCTTAGAGATCTCGTCCTTTATGAATTCACCTGATGGTGTACAGTAGTGGCAGTGATTTCTTTGGTAGGCCCAACTGTTTCACGATCTCTACTAAAATGAGGTTCTTTTGGCTACTGTTGTTGACAATGAAATGCAGCAAAGAACCCTTCACCCACATTTGTGAGTGGAAGAGGCATTCCCCCTCCTATGGATCTTCAACCTCATTCTTTTGGATCTTGGTTATGGCCACGGTGGCACTACGCTTCACATTAATGATCTACTTCCTTTTGTCATTCTCCTTGTTGGGTTCTGATGAAAGTCAGAATATGCATCTGATTCAGAAGCCTTCGGCTCGGCCACTAGTGAATTCTTAGCCCGACACTCACTTGTGTTGTGAGTGGAGCTTTTATGGAACTCACACCATTTTCCTATGTCCTTCTTTGTCTTTGGGTTGTTTGCCTTTACTTGTGGCTTCGATGGGTTGTCCTAGGTCTCGCTACCTGGGCTTTGGCCTTTGCTCCGTGGTTTAGGGGTTCCTTTTCCTTGCTTCAGAAATGCAGATCCAAAGTCTCGCTTCTTCTATTTAAACTTCTACTCAATCTTGACAGCATATTGGTATGTTGTGCAGAGCAAGGATATGTCTAGAAAATCCATCTTGTCTTGGATGTACTTGTGTAGGCAACCATGGTACTTGAGTACTAAATTTTGCTCAAAATCCTTGATACCCAATTTTGTGCAGAGGGTATGGAAAAAATTTGTGAACTCTGACACATCTTGGTCCCTTCCTTGTTGTTGTGCGGTGCACATTATTGATCATGTGCTCAATAGCTCAAAATTAAAATTTTCCAGATTAGTGGAGAACCTGAACGAATGCATAGTACTTGTCATCCTGAAACCAACGCAACTTGTTTCGCATGAAACATACACCGTATGCTCCCAAAATCATGTTTTGTTCATTTTCCCAAATAAGCGATTTTTTGCAAAATGTGACAACCCAGTCAATAGTCCGTACTGCGGAAGTGGCGCTCACTGTGCAAGCTAAGGTGGTAGGCTTGACTAGTCAACAGCCTTCAGTGAATCACATTGTGCCAAGTGGCACATTGTCATTGGGTGTAATTTGGCGATTTTTTATTGGATGATTGGTGGCCAAGCATGCGCTAACACATGGCCCAGCCAGAGGCCACCATGTGGCAATCCGGGGGCCACCAAAATTTTGGGTCAAGATCCAGGAAGTAGCAATGGGGGACGAACCCATGACCACCAAGCAACAAGCCAAGCATTCTACCAACTCTCCATGCAAGAATTTCTTAACATGTTATGGTTGTGGCTTATACTTATTATTGATGACCGCTCCAATCTAAGGAGGGGCCATCCTACAGGGGTCGACCCTTGGACGCGCCACCACCATACAACCACCAACAAAGTAGTGCAAGGGCCCAGTCAGCAGGGGTGAGCCGTTGGCCTTAGCCCCGGGCACGTGGCCCCCATATTGCCACGGATTTCATATTATAGGTGTTAGAGGACATTTAAAGTGTTCGACAATTTCACCCAAAAATTGGCAAAATTGTCACTCTGTTAGCGCGATTTGGGGCAAATTTGTAGGATGGTGCCAGATTTTTGGGAATTTGCAGTTTGATTAGACAAAAGAATTAGGGAAGCTATAACTTCTAGATTTTTTTACCAAATCAGGAGCAGAAAGATGATACTCAGTTCTTTTGGGG
The DNA here is from genome assembly GCA_000404065.3 of Pinus taeda. Lineage (NCBI taxonomy): Eukaryota > Viridiplantae > Streptophyta > Pinopsida > Pinales > Pinaceae > Pinus > Pinus taeda. The sequence continues at coordinate 40,467 of APFE030199469.1, forward strand.
CATTATGGATCCATTGAAACAGGTTTCAGAGCTTTCTAAGCATTGTAAACTGATGTATTCACACTTTTGAGAATAATAGAGAGGTCCAAGCCATTGGAAGTTGGACTAAGGAGACATAGCTCAAGCGGGGTCAACTCCTTCATCATGTGTTGATGTGATACTTTTTTTGGTGATATTCATGTTTGTTATATGTTGTTGGTGTTATATGCCCTGGTTTTCTTTGTGTAAGAAGGATTTAACTATTTGCAAGTGAATTTCATTCTTACAAGGTTGAAGCTCAAGAGAGGAGAAGGGAAGCTCGTTGAAAGCCCTAAAGTTAGGTCAAGGAGAAGGAGTGCAAGGTTGCTACAATCTCCACCACCAGTTCCTCAAGTCGCAGTTGAGACTTCAGTAAGCATGTCTCATGAAGGAGAGCCTACAAACATGACAGAGGATGAGAAAGTCTTTAGGAAGGCTTTCTTTGACATGACAGATATGGTGAAGGTCCTCTATGAAGAGAAGAATACTAGACTGCAAGGTGAAAGCTCTGACCCTCCCCAAGAAGAAGGTTCTTCAGGAAGCGGAGGTAATGGAAATGGAGGTAAACCTCCACCCTCTCCACCATCTTCTTCATCTTCATCTTCACAAGCATCTTCACCCTCTTCCACTAATACAACCCTTACTCATACTCATCAACATACCTCAAAAGGAACTGGTAAAACACCGCTGTTAAGACTTGATGTTAAATTTGAACTGGCCATGTATAATGGTGAAGTGAATGCAAAGAAGCTTGAAAATTAGGTTCGTTTGTTGGAGGTCCATTACAGAATTCAAAACATTCAAGATGATGACATAAAGATTCAACTAGCTTCCTTGAGGCTGGAGGGTGCAACACTAGTATGGTGGGAATCAAATACACAATAAGAGATAAAAAAACATGGTAAGACCTAAATTTCTTGGTATGATTTAATTGTTGCAATTAAAAGACAATTTTACCCTCTAGCATATATGTAGAAAGCCATCATGAATTGGAAAAACTTTAGACAACTTAAAGGTCAAAATGTGCAAGATTACACCCAAGAATTTAGAAAAGGGTCTCTAATGTTAGGTGTAGATTTGAAATCACAAGGCACATTGCTGGAGTACATAGGGGGTTTACATTGTTACCTTAGGCATACTATCCTTATGTTTAATGCCAATAATCTAGATGAGGTGTGTGTGAAAGCCACTCATCTTGAGGCAAGAGGGAAAAATACTCCAGAAGAGGGTAGTAAAAATCCATTTAAGGGTAAAGGAAAAGAAAAGGGTTTCAAAGGGAAAGGAAAGAAAAATGCATCCATTAAGAAAGTGGGAGAGAAATTAACATGCAAGCATTGTTCCAAAGATGGTCCTGATGAATATCATTGTTGGAAGCTTCATCCCAAAATGAAACTAAATAAATTCAACAACAAGGGAAAACAGAAGACAACTGCAACCACTCAATAGGATTTGAGATCCGATTTGGGAGATGAAACTAAAATTACAACCATGGGTATGAAAGGAAAAGAATCCATTTCTAGCACTAGTACTTCAAATTTACACAATGAAAGTCCAAATGAAAATAAGAGGATAAAACTTTTACACATAAGGGTAATCTCAAAACATAGAAAAATTGATACTCTTTTTTATAGTGGCTCTCAAGCCAATCTCATCTCTGAAAACATTGTCAAAAGTTTAAACTTGGAAACCATTCCACATCATAAACCATATCCATTAGGATGGGTGTGTGACAATGCACAATTGCAAGTAACTAGAAAGTGTAAACTGAAATTTGCCATTACTGCAAATTTCATAGATGAAGTGGAGCTTGATGTTGCGCAATTAGACATATGTGGTATAGTTTTGGGCAGCCTGTATCTCTATGACAGAAAAGCTATCTTCCATAGAAATGAAAACAAATACCATTTATTCAAAGATGGAGTAGAATATATTGTGAGAGTGAATAAAAAGAAACTAAATCTTTCACTTGTTAATGCAAGGAAGATGAAAAGACTAGTGAATTCTAGCAAGAATTTTGTGCTTCTAATGATCAAACCCATGAATGATATTGATAATGAAGCTTTTCAAGGTTGTGACTCAAGATTGAAATTTGAATTGGTTGATGTTGTTAACAAATATGATGATATGTTTCAGGAACCAAAAGGATTTCCTCCCAAGAGAGGAATCCAACATGAGATACAGTTGTAGCAAGATAGTCCTCTTTGTAACATTGGCATGTACAAGATGTCAGTGATGGAAAGTGCCGAAATTAAAAAGCAAATTCAAGAGTTATTGGATAAAGGGATCATCAGGCCAAGTTCTTCGCCATGTGGGTCACCTATTGTTTTGGTGCCAAAGAAGGATGGAACATGATACATGTGTGTAGACTTTCATGCATTGAACAAGATTACAGTAAAGAACCATTACCGGCTACCTAGAATAGATGATTTACTTGACCAATCGAAAGATGCAAAGTATTTTACTAAGTTGGACTTAAGGAGTGGTGATCTAGGTGGATATCAGTGGCCAACTTCCTATTCCACTTGGAGCCCCAACATTGTTTCTTTCAGTTTTTTGTTTTCCTTAATTGTAGTAAAGTTTACTATTTTTGGCAGTTTTTTGGGTCCTAAACTTTTGGAGCTATTTTGAGGCCCTAAACAATGCTTTTAGGGAATACGGAGAGACCAAAAATGTCCCAAATTGACTTGCTTATTTCTTTTTGTCCTTCTCCTTGAGATCTTCAAAACAAGGTATTATGATATCCAAATGGAGATTGTATGCCAGAGTTATGACCCCAGGAGGTTGATGTACCAATTTACCCAAATGGGGCCCACAGTTTTGGCACTTCATCTCCTAGGGTTAGGTTTTTGGATGTTTAGGGGTTTCCATTGTTTCTAAATAATAAATAGTCCATTGAACCTCATTGTAACATAGTTTAGATGCAGGTAGATGCCACATCTCTCCTCAGAGATGAGCTACCATCACTCGAGCTATCTTATTTCCATTCTGTTTGTTAGCATAGTTCAAAATTTTTCCATTAATGAAATGAAGTGTTTTTTTGCCACATCTCTGTGTTTATGATTATATCTTTAAGTTGTTGCGTTTCTATTTAAGTTCAAATCAAGTGGCTACCATCAAATTAGAATTGTTGAAGGAGACATTTGGAAGACAACACTTAAAACAAAACAAGGTTTGTTTGAATGGCTAGTTATGCCTTTTGATTTATGTAATGCTCCTGCTACCTTCATGCATGTGCTGGATAATGTGTTGAGGCCATTCCTTTGATGAGTTTGTTATAGTCTACTTAGATTACATCTTAATTTTCAGTAAATCTCGTGATGAACATGTGAGAAAAGTACTTGATGTCTTAAATAAAGAATAGTTGTATTTAAAGATGTCAATGTGTGAGTTTGGAAAAAAAAATTAGTTTACTTGGGTCATATTGTTGGAGGCGGTGTGTTGAAAATAGATCCCTCCAAGGTTGATGTCATTTTGAATTGGCCAAGGCCCAAGATAGTTATTGAGGTAAGAAGTTTTTTGGGAGAAACCCAATATTGGAGAAAATTCATTGCTAAGTTTTCTTCTATAGAAACTCCTTTGCATTCATTGACTAGTGTGAAAAATGTTTTTCAGTAGGGAGAAAAACAATAAAAGGCCTTTGATGCATTGAAGGAAAATATCAGTTCAGCTATAGTACTTGCACTTCCAGACTTGAGACAGTCATTCCAGATCTAGACTGATGCTAGTAACTACGCCATGGGTGCAATCCTCATGCAACATGGTAAGCCTGTTAGTTTTCATTCGAAAACTTTCAATGGTGCAGTGATTAATTATCCTACATATGATAAGGAATTGTATGCATTGGTGCAAAGTGTGAAAAAGTGGAAAAAATACTTGATGGGTAAGGAAACAATCATTCACACTAATCATCGGCCATTACAATACTTGCAATCTCAATCTAAGATGCATCAATCAAGGCACTTCTAATGGATTGGTTTTCTTCAACAATTCCACTCAGTAATAAGGTATAAGAAAGGTATCTACAATAAAGTTGTTGATATACTTTCTATGACTATTGTTAGTGCAGCTAATTTACTCAATCATAATTCTGTTTTGCATGAAGGTTATGTTGAGGAATATGCATTAGACAATGACTTTTAGGATGTTTATGCAAGCTTGAGTCAAGGTAACTAAGTAGAGGAATTGGATTATCATTTGCATGAGAACTTGTTTACCATCTTGCTAAGCCTTGTATTCCACAGGGAGAAAAAGTCAACATCATAAGAGAGGCACATACTTCTCTTATTGCCGGTCATTTCGATGTAAGTAAGATGGTGGCACATCTATAGAGGTATTGTTATTGGCCTCGTACGCTTGAAAGTGTGTCACGTTTTATTAAAGGATGTTCATTATGTGCAGTCAGTAAGCCTAGCAATAAGAAGTTAGGATTGTACACACCACTTCCGGTTCCTTCATGACCATGGGAGAGTGTTTCTATGGATTTTGTAGGAGGTCTTCCATTGTAAAAAAGAGGTCATGATTATTTTTATGTAGTTTTGGATAGGTTCAGCGAAATGTGTATTCTGATTCCATGTAAAAAGAAAATTACAAGTGAAAAAAAATGCTCAGTTATTTTTTCATAATATATGGGTTCATTTTGGATTGCCCACATCCATTGTTAGTGATCGATATTCTTTCTTTGTTGGGAATTTTTGGTCAATCTTGTGGGGATTCATGGACTCCAAATTGAAAAAGAGTACAACATTTCATCCACAAACAGATGGTCAAACATAGGTGGTGAACAGGATAGTGATACATCTTATTCATGGGTATTGCAGCAAGCATCCTAAGTTGTGGGACGAATATTTTCACTACATTCAACATGCTTACAACCGAGCCAAGCACTCTTCAACACAAACATTTCCATTTGAGGCATGTTTGGGATACTTGCCTAAGTCTCCTTTGGATTGTATTTTTGGAAAGGATGTTGTTATTGATGGTCATAGTGATAGAGACAAAGCAAGAAGGTTCATTGAACAAATCCAATTGGTACACCAAAGAGTTCAAGAACAGCTGGAAAAGAACCAAGGCAAGTACAAAGCAAGGCATGGCAAGCATTGTGTAGATCACAAGTTCCAAGTCAGTGATGAAGTTTGGCTTCACATTATCAAAGAGAGGCTCCAAGGAGAAGGTAAAAATCTAAAACTAATTAGATATGGTCCATTTAGAATTCTGGAAGAGATTGGTGAAAATGCCTTCAGGTTGGATTTTCCTTCATATATGAAAATTTATGTTGTTGTTAATGTTGAGAATTTAAGGTTGTATGAGCCTCCTTTGAATTCCTTTCATTGAGGATTTTTCTCCTGAATACCTTAATGAACTACAACAGGACACCATTCTTGACAGAAGAACAAGGTCTTCAAAATGACGGAGTGTGGACTACCTTTGAGTGGGGCTCAAAGGAACAAATCCTTCAAAAGCCAAATGGATCGAGATTGGAAAGGTGAGGAAACTGTACCCTCACCTATTGGACAACTAAAATTGATCTTTTGGGTTCCAAAAGGCTTCCAGTGGGGAGGAATGATCAGGTGCTCAAAAAATAGCTCAAAATTCAAAGTTTTCAGATCAGTGTGGAACCTGAATGACTGCATAGTGCTCGTCATCCTGAATCCAACACAACTTGTTTCATGCGAAACAGACATGTATGCTCCCAAAATCATGTTCTGTTTGTTTTCCCAAATAGGCGATTTTTTGCAAAATGTGACTGCCCAGTTAGCAGTCTGTACTACTGACATGGTGCTGACTATGAAAGATGAGGTGGTACATTTGACTGTTCAACAGTCTTTGACGAATCACGGTTTTTTATTGGGTGGTTGGTGGCCAACCACATACTAACACATGGCCCAACCAGAGGCCGCTATGTGGCATCCCGGGGGCCACCAAAATTTTGGGTCAAGGTCTGGGCAGTAGCAACAGGGGTTGAACCCGCAACCACCAAGCAATGAGCCAAGCATTCTACAAACACACCATGCAATAAGTTCTTAACATATTATGGCTGCAACTTATATTTATTGTTGATGTTTGCACCAATCTGGGGAGGGGCCAGCCCACAGGAGTCATCCCTTGGATGCACTACCACCATACGACTAGCAACGGAGTGGTGCAAGGACCCGATCGGTGGGGGTGGGTCATTGGCCTTAACCCTAGGCACGTGGCCCCCATATGGCCACAAATTTTAGATTATAGGTGTTAGAGGACATTTAAAGTGTCCAACAATTTTGCCCAAAAATCAGCAAAATTGTCGCTCCGTTACCACGATTTGGGGCGAATTTGTATGATGGTGCTAGATTTTGGGGAATTTGTGGTGTGATTAGCAAAAAGGCTTGGGGAAGCCATAACTTATGGAGTTTCTCATCAAATCAAGAGCAGAAAGAGGCTACACACAAATTTTTGGGCATTCTAGAGCCATTGGAACATGTTTCAGAGATTTCTGAGCATTGTAAACTAATGTATTCACACTTTTGAGCATGATAGAGAGGACCAATCCATTAGAAGTTGGACCAAGGAGACATAGCCCAGGCGGGGTGAACTCCTTCATCATGTGTTGTTGTGATATTGTTTTTGGTGATATTCATGTCTATTATATGATATTGTTCAGTCATTTGTTTATGTTAATTTGCACATAAAATTTACATAAAAACACTTTAAAAACTCATGTTTAAACTTGCAATTAACCTCATGAATCCTTAAGCACTTTTAACATATTCCGTAAAGGAATTTAGTACATCAAACTAATTATTCCATTCATATCATTTATGTATTTATCTTCATAGCTCCCGTCATGGTAATATTGTTCTTTGATGGCATCTCAGAAATAATCCCAAGTGGGTGCAGCTGAAAACAGATAGGATTCCCTTTCGTCCTTTTTTTCACAGTAGGTTTCCCACCAATGGTTGACGTGTGGGGTGTCTTTGAGAAGTGAAAAAATAATCTTTCCCGATTGGAAAAGTCATGAACTGAAAAAAAATATTCTTCCAATAGATCCAACCATTTATCTACGACATCTGCATCTATCTGGACCTTAAATATTGGAATGTCGAAGTTAACTTGTACCTTAAAAGGAGTGACACTTCCAGAGTGGTTGTTGGATAAAGATGCGTTGTCTATGGGTAATTGTCGAAGGATCTGGGAAAATTTATCCATCATCGTGTTCCTCTATCGCTCGAGGGCTTCCTCGAGAAATATTTTGATAGGATCTCCTACCCCCTTGTCTTTCTTTTCTTCCACCATAGGAGACCATCTAGGTTTGTGAGGTTGGTCTTGCAAAGGTTCAACTAGATCGAGCCCTAACTCTTGATACCCTGACCTCCTTGGGGACATGCAAAGAAAAACAGAGAAACCGCATATCGCATCTTATACCATTTATCCAAAATTAAATAGGAATGCAACAAATTACATATATAACTATAAATACAAAGATGTAGTAGAAATAACACTTTATTTCATTAGTACCAAAATACTGAAATATGCTTACAAACAGAATGGAAATAAACTAGCTCAGGTGATGGTAGCTTATCTTTTAGAAGAGATGTGGTAGCTACATGCCTATGAACTTTTTTACAATGAGGCTTAGGGGCCTATTTATTATTTAACAACAAGGAAAAACCCTAAGAAACCAAAACCCTAACCCCAGAAGATGGAACGCCAAGAGTTTGCGGGCCCCATTGGGGTTAGTGGGGCAACCAACTTCCCAAGGTCGTAACTTGGTCATATTATCTCTGTTTGGTGCATACGATACCTTTTTGGAAAGGTATCTCCGAGTACTACAAGATTTATGATAGGTCTTCCAACACTTGTGAACCTATTGCAGACCTCAAAAAAATTCTGTTTAGGGGGTCAAAACTGCTTTGGATGTTCAAGACCTGAAAAACTGCTAAAAATAGTAAATGCCGAAATAATAAAGGAAACAGATGAAAGTGTTGGAGGTCTAGGTGGAATAAGTAGGTGGGCATCAATATCCACCTATATCAAAGTGTATGCTACTACAGAGTGGACTGAGTGCAGAGAGTGTTGTGTATTAGTGGATGTTGTTGAGAAGAACAATGGGTTGTTGCAGAGCGAGCAAAGGACAAAGTGTAGCATGGGATGAGTAAAGGAAAGGATGTAAAGAATAACATAGTTGATATCAAGCTGAGTGGCTTCCATCTACAAAAAAAATGAGTTCCTTATTGAGTGTGGGTTGGAGCCTACATAAAGGAAGTTGGCTCTTCCATATCTAGTGGGTGTTTGAGGAAGGCTTGGGGGTTGATGCCTCCTACTAGTTAGTGCTTGCATAAATCCATAAAGTTGGTACTTCATATGGTGCTTCTGGTAAGCTAACTAAGTGTCTACAAAAGGAGGGAGTTGGTGCTTCCTCCCAGTGGGTGCTAGAAAATAGCCAAAGGGAGTTGTTTCTTCCTATGAGTGGTGGCTCACAAACAAAATTTGATGTGATAGAGTAGGGGATCTTATTTAAATTATAATAACAACCAAGATTTGGTGTTTTTTTCTCTCGGAAGGGTTTCCATGTTAAACCTTTGTGTCCCATGTGTTTGCTACTCATGATGTATCTTCTTGTACTTGTTGATATAGTTGTTGTTTTGTTTTATTAATGGTTGCTCACACAATGATTTCCAAGTCTAAACGTTAAATACAAATTGGCATAAAAATTTGAATTAGCCTTAATACTGATTCACCCCCCCTCTCAATATTAAACATTGTTCCCAACAATTGGTATTAGAGCATGGTTCCTTCAGGAATAACTTAATTGTTAGAAGGTAAATCAAAGGGAAACAATGGCTAATTAAGTTTGGCTAATAGTAGAAGGAGTTCCATTCTTGAATGGATCAAACTATGAGCTATGGAGGATTAGAATGGGAGCCTATTTAATGGTAATCAATGAATATATTTTATTTTCTATAGAATATGGAGAGAAGAATGAGTTTAATGCACAAGCCATGGAAATTATCATGAGAGGGCTATCAAAGCCAGATGTTTATAAAGTAAGGCATTGTGAGACAACAAAGGAAATGATGGACATATTACAATGCCTATATGGAGGAGAAAGCTACACAGCTCAAGAGAAGGCCAAAGTACCTTGTTGCTCAAGTAGTGAAACAAAACGTGCAAATGTTGGGGCTAGAAAATATGAATAGAAGAAGAGAAGGAAGAAGTCTAAGAAAGCATCCCATAAAGAAAAGGACACTCACTATCATAATTGTGTAGAAATTGTTTCTTGAATTGTTGCTACAATATCTCTTAACTTCTTTGTGATGCTTCAATATATATTGTTATATGTTTTCTTGACTATGATACAATAATAATATCAAAAGCATGGAACCACTTCTCTTACTATTTTTGTAGTTTTTCCTATCACCTATCGCACAATTGCTTTAGAAGATATAGAAGCCTCCTAGAGACAGCCTCTCGATTGTTTGGAGACCAGTGCTTAGGACATATTAAAGAGAGGAGTGAATTTGAAGATTATTAGTAGGGATTTTGGCTACACTCCACATGTTACGTAGTTTAAAAAGAGATAATTAAGGGGATTGGTTCAATAACCCTTCATCAAGGTAAACTCAAGAAAATACATATATCTAAATACTCAGGGGGTAAATATGGCTAATCTCAAAGAGGAATGTCTTGTTTCTAGTAGCCAACACACAATGATAGGTAGCTTAACATTGTTGTTGTAGTATAGGTGAATAGGAGGAAGGAAAGGAGGGAAATCGATGTAGAGGGCTGGACATAGCACATAATCCTCAGCAAAAATATCCATCAAAGATATGGAAGGGCGAGGAGATGAAAATGCAGAAATATTGGAGCACTAATTAAGGTCCCAAGCTCTATGCATCATGAATACATTTGTCACCAAATAATATTAAATAAATCTGTGCATATTACAGGTACATAAGTAAATTTTTAGTTATCACAGGTACCTTTACTACTTAGCAACAAATATACAACCATGAATGAGAGTGATACCAGCAACTTCATTACACTATTTCAAGGGTTTGGAGGAAAGACATACATAAAGTGATAAATAAAGAGGGAAAACATATTGTGCATTGCTCTAATAGAAATCAACAAAACAATTTCATTAACCTTCAATATGCAGTCCAAATAACCAATTCATTTACATTCAACAATCTATAGCTCAAGCCCCTCATGAACAGACAAAAAGAACCAATGTGGAACCACAAAATTCGAGCCTCTTGGGTGTAGAATTTGGGAACCACCGTTAATTATTTCTTCCCTCTATTTATAAGAAGGGGAAGCTTTGAAAATAGTTATAAAATATCTTAGTCGAGTACCAGTTGTCTGATCGACTAGTTTTCTTGACATGCGAAGGCCTGTTGCCCCTAATCATTTCGATTATAGAGGTAAAATGCATAAATTACAGAATAAAAGAAAAATGGAAGCTGAATGATGATTTGAGGAAAATATCTCCATGCCACTTCCTGTGATGGCCTCTAATCAATCCATGTCTCTTCCACAATGATTCAATTAGTTCACTTATCGCTTTCCACCCTAACTTCTCCCCGAGTCCCATTCCTCCATTTACCTCGTTGAAGACATGCACGCAAAGCAGTAAAATTCATTTATGTTTCCCATGTAATCCTTGGTTTCTTGTTACAAAGACTTCCACAGGATGGACCCTTTTCAATTTCTTGGATTGCTTTGTGCCTTCATTCAATACCTCAACTGCCGACCCATATGCCTTTAAAGTTCTATGTTACACTATTGAAGCTTTTACTCGTTGAGATTTTATTCTTAAAAAAGTTACAAAACAATGAGTTTCGATATCCTTTGGCCCCTTTTGTTTAGCCCCCTTTATGCATTTCTCATCATAGGACCAAGGGCTGTGAACATATGCTTAGCCTTAAGGTGCTAGGGCCTTTTGTTCCTACCCGTGGGATATTTTCCTTTGTAAAGTGATTTGTGCCCGAGGTTCTTTAACTTCTTATAGACCATGCGCTCAGCCAAATATCAGAGCCCCTCTTCATCGAAGGTTTCCACTTGGAGGATTAACATTTGAGTTGTGATATCACACACTCCCGATCTGTCGATCTCTGATTATGACACCATCCTTTCCACGTGGCACCCCATGAGTGGTGACATGTGTCACCCAGATTTTCCTCCTTAGGCCCCCTCAAAATTCCATAACAGACTGCCACATGTCCTTTTGTACTTCTATGTCATGCTGATGTCAGCTGCCACGTGGAATTATCAGAGCCAATCCCGTGTTTCCACGCATCATTATTGGAGCCAATCTTATGGTGCCACACATGATTATTAGAGCCAATCCTGTGCCACTGCTCATCTCACTGGAGGAGAGATAAAAGGGCTTGTACGCCCTTGGTTTTGTGATGAAATCCTTTGTAAACTTATTTTCGAGTCCCCGGACAATTTTTACATTATATCAAAACCTTATGTGCATTGAAATCTTTTAAAGTTTGTCACGTTCAGGATTTTTGATTGTCAATCGTTGATGTTCTGATCTGCTTAAAGTTTCAATTGCCAATTGCTGATGTTCCGATGCTCTGATTATATTAGACCTCTTATATGTGATGCACTGATATGACATGATATTATGAAGTGAGGTTGTTGATATGCGATGCACCTCTAATGTGTGATTGTCGATCTTCAATGTTGCTAGACCTTAGATATGCGATCTTCAATATTGAACCTCCAATATTCCCTCTTTCCTATGGCTTGAATCCTTGAAACTTCAAAAGGCCATATCTTTTGATCCAGGAGTCCGTTTTTGGACTTCTATATATCGTTGGAAAGCTTGTTCAGAGAAATTTCTAATGGAGAGTGGATAATTTATACTTTGAGTCCTTTTGAGGCTTTAATTATGTCTAGAAACGTTTATGCTCTTTTGCATTATTTTGATAGCTGAAAACACATTTTGCAATAGGTGGCAACAACTAGCGAACTAGTATTTAACATAACGTAATAAAAATCTATGGTTAAGGTTTTTGTATGCCTCAACTCTCAATCAGTGGTGGAGTTTTGAACCATATAGAATATTCTTAAGATTCCACATGTGACTAGGCCAACATATGTGAGTAATGGGAGATGATGTGACATCCACTCAATACCATGTTTTTCAATAGGTTAGGTCAACTACAAGAGACATAAATTCTACATATGAAGTCAAATCGAGGTGATTTTTTCATTGTTGGAAATATCTTAATGTTTAGCACAAATCAAATAACTTGGAAGCTATGGTGGCCAACTTTTCACCCACAAAAGTGTTGTTGGATGCCTTAAATTTGGTTTGGAAGGTCCTAGACCTAATATCACCAAATTGAGACCCACCCCTAAAATGGGCCTTACAAGCCAATTCCTCAAAATTTTCCACCTAAAAAGTACCAAGATAAATGACAAATTATATAATGATCCATTTTGGATCAGATTTTATGGTAAACCACTACTATTGAATATGCCACTTGAGTCTCTAACTTAATATTTATGAAATTGAATCATTTTCATGTACCATGAGCCTTGCAGGAATAATGTACTTGCTTAACATCTACATATGTATTCAATGTCATCATGCTTATTATATTTGTGATGGCTTATGTTTGTGTGATAATGTTTGAGCCATTACCAAATGGTTAAATTCTGTTTACTCCATGAGGGCCTCACTGACAAAGCAATACCATATCATGTGTGTTCATATTGGGGCATAAAGAATGAGTATTAGTGAAATAATATATTGAGAATATAATATGGGGTAACGGGATTTTATATGTTGTAAGGAAATATGTATATTATAAGGTATTATTTATACAATACATTGGTCACGCGGAGGCAAAAAACAAGTGTGTTGGAGAAATAGAGGTTCAGGAGTATTGTGGGAGTATCGAGAGTGGGAAGGAGAAAGAAAAAACTATGGTAATATTAGGTTCATAGTAGCCTAATATTCAAACCTACGACCCTAGTTTTTGCATGCAATTCATGATGATGTTAAAAATTTAAGTAGAAGTGGCATTCTCCTTTATCTTTCATTTTCATCCTTTTACTTAAATTTTTAACATTACCATGAAATGACTTAGGATGTTTGAGAGTGGTTCTGCCCTCATTAGATTTCATATGGAGAAAGTAGAATTTAGATGTCACTCAAAATCTAGCAAACTTATTAGTTTTTTAAATATTTCAGGATTGGAGGGACTGCAATTTTTCCGTTGGATTTTGTCATGTACTAGGGTATGGAATTCGTATTTAATCAAGAGAACCAAGCCCTCTATGTACCTTGATGTTATTGAAATTAGTTTTCAAACTCCTCTATCATGACCCTACTAAAAATGTACCCATCACTCAAACAAAATCTTGACTTGACATGCTATTTTTTTTCTATCTTATGTTAATGCTTAGAGGGTGATATTAATGAAAAAGATCCCAAGATAAGCAATGCTTTTGATGATATGTAGGTATTTTTTTAGCATGATTTTTTTGGATGATAGAGGCCATCCAAAGCCTATTTTTTGATGTATTTTCGGTTTAGATATGGATTTCACTCGATGTTATTTTGGTTATGTGCACCCTTACATGCTATATAAATGAGAAGTTGTAATTTGTGGATCTGTGGTTGATGAAGATTATAACTACTAGATGAATGATGTTATATGGTTTAATCCATGTTTTTGTGTTTTTTATCACAAACTAACCATTCTACATGCTTTTGTTGACATATATGCATCAAAATATATAAAATTATATATTATATAAAATTCACTCCCAAAATTGATCCCAACTAGGGAGCTTTTGAAACTATCTCTGCTTGCTCTTGCCTCCACTCCCACTTCCCACTTCTACTCCCGCTTCCCGCTTTCTCTCCCGCTCCCAAGAAGCCTTGCTCCAGAATACATGCATCACATTACTAATACCTCTATGATCCATCTAATGTGTGTGTTAAGATTGTTTACCTGTTTCTCAACTAGTGATCCTCCCAATGATGAGGTAGTAGAGAAGACAACAAATATGACACCTTCACACTTTCCTTACATTAGTGATGAACTGTAGGAATTTACAGGGTAAGTTCCTCAGATAGAACACCAAAAGGACACCGCTCACAAACAAATAACAGATCAATACACCAGTATTTTGACGTGGTTAAAATCCTCAGAGAGGGAAAGAGTCCATGGCCTGCGCCAACGTGGCTACTACAGGCAATTTATTAATAAAGAATGAAAATTTACATAAGCTTCTCTCATGCACGGTTAACCTACAAATGACAATCCTTTTACAATATTTTGTACTGGTGCAGCCTTATACCAGTACGGGAGCTACAACCCCCTTTGCTCTTGTACTAGCCGATCCATTTACTAGTACGCAGGCTACTACCTGCTACAATGCTCCAAAGTTTTCCCTTTAGCTCTTGTACTAGCTTAGATACTAGTACGTAGGTGCTGCCCTACAATCTTCTCTCCTCCAAGTACCCCGTTTCATCAATTTTCATACTGGATACACTGA
>APFE030199486.1:0-30478 GCA_000404065.3 Pinus taeda
TATATATAGAAAGGAGGTTTTGTCATTTGTATCATCCAAGAATTATTCATTTATGTAATGTAAAGGAGGTTGCCCCTTCGAAGAGGCTAAATTCTAAGGCGTTGATCTATATTTTCTATCTTTTCTTGAGCTGGTTTCATAACAAATTAATACCAAAATTAGAATAAACATATTAATGCTTGGAACAAATTAATTATAAATTAATGTTTTAATAAATAATTGTTTAATCATTATAATAGTAATAATTAATTCTTATTTAATACGGGGAGAAGGGAAGACATGCCATAGTTTTGAGGGGATGGGGTTTCATGTGAACCACCATACTCGTCTCATCTAATCTGATTCCAAACCCCTAATACTAGAAATGGCACTCTAATATGATCCGGGAATTAATGCAAAGACAATGTCGTTTCAAATTTGCTCCCTTATCATAAATTGAAAGGGTAACATGTTCAAGCAACACAAAGGAAAAGGGTTCCCTCTCAGCCACATTTAGAAAGCATCTCAACTACATAAATATACGAGAAAATTAAAAGAAGAGTTTGATTTAGTCCTAGAAGAGAATTCCCAAGGAAACACCCATGTTGGAAACAACTCATGGAGAGCATTCTCTGCACTAGACTATTAAAACTCAATTCTCCAGTGGTACTTGGTATTGCCAAGCCTCAATGTGGAGTGAAATTAAAAGAGAGTATCTAGTGCTTGTTGAGACTTATAAACCATAGATACTTGCTATAATTGATAAAGCATTAATGCTTGTCTCTAACAATGATTCACTAGTCCTTGTTGGCACTAATAAACCATTGGTAATTGCTACAACCGATAGACTATCGATACTCATCTCTGGTTGATAGACTACCCGTAAGTAACATTACTCCCACAACTCAATTATTGTGTTGCCTATAAAGTTTTATCTTTCAGACTCTAGACCTAGCACGTGGGTGGCTATTTATAAAAAAAATTGACGTAAGTTCCTCTAATTGGATTGGGAGGATAGCATGAAGCCTTTCTCCAATCACCAACATGATTTAATTATATAGCCAAGTAACATTTCTTGGGCACTGTTTCTGACTATAATATTTCTTGGGCACTGTTTCTGAATATTGCGTTCTCATGTAATCAATTCTGTATGAAATATTTGGGAAAATATGCCAGCTGTTTAAAGTAATTGAATTTTTTGAACATGTTGATATGCTTCAATGAAGCTCAAACTTTTCATCTTTTAAAATTTTCCTGCTGAATGGATGTCAAATTGTATGGTGTTTTGAAACGTTGGCTTAGTTATGCCATTGTTTTTCTTCTATGTTGTTTTAACTGGCCTCAAAGCTACTGTGGATACTCCACTTCAAAGACGAACTCTTCGTTATACATGTACATTTAAGATGTAATATTTACGTGTGTATACAAGAATGATGTAAATAGGTTCGAAGCCGCACCCTTGTGTTTTGTTAACCATCTTCAAACTGAACTAACGTGGCTGCCTAGTCGAATTCACGTAGCAATATCAAATTTATAATGTGTAAAAATGGCGTAAACGTTTTGGCCAGGTTGATTACACATTGAATCAATATTGTTTGGGTCTGTAATTCAAAGTTAAATTACTCTACTTTCCAGTTCAACAAGTTTTTATAAAACAATTTTTCTTAATTCAATATATTGTTAAACATGGAAAATTTTTTGAGTTAATTATAATATATGAAGTTGAGTTTACATTGATATATTATATTTAATAAAAGCATTGAAAGATTTATTTATAGACATTAACCTATTTTTTATTAATTATTTTAAATACAAACCTCCAATACTGAAAATATTTTTATTTATAACCTACATTTTTATTCATTATAGTTTTATTATATTTATATTATTAAATTTATATAGTAAAAACAGATTGAATTATATGTCTATTATCTGCTATTAGTAATTGGTTTCTTTTTCCATTATTTTCTTGTGGTCATTAAATATTTTATTATGAACAGAGCATATAACTTTTTGTTTCCATAATAACATATTACAAAGTTGCTATTAGATAATTAATTAATATAGATATCACATTAAATTATACAAATTCTACCTTGAAATATTTTTAAAATATAATAATTATGCATCTTTCCACAATAAAAGGTTTTTTTTCTTTAATCTTTTGCTTAAAACTGATATAAAATTAAGTTAATATTGAAATATTTTATTATGGTAGAGAGTGAGAGTAAGATATTTTTTTACCATATCTCCTTCATATTGAATTGTAATATCAATAACTAATTGAGAGTAAAATAATTTTAACACATCTCCATATTGGTTATAATACTTTTAATTAAAACTATCTAAACATATATATTAATTTTTACTTTTTTATTATAGTAAACATTAATTTTTATTTAGAAAAATATTTTATTTTTATTTTAAGAGACACATATCAGCAGGAGCTTAAGCACATAAGGAATTATACATCTTCATATATATTAATTTTAGCTTTTTTATTAGAGAAAACATTAATTTTATTTAGAAAAATATTTTATTTTTATTTTAAAAGAGACACATATCAGAGCACATAAGGAATTACATCTTCCTCATACATTATTATAGAATGTGCATAAGAAATTACACATCTTCCTCATACACGCTTATAGAATGTGCATAAGAAATTACACACCTTCCTCATAGGCTATTATAAAATGTGCATGAAATATTTTTACCACATCTTCTTCACACTAGGTTAGAATACTTTAAATTAAAATTATCTAAACATATGTATTATAGTCTACATTTTTATTAAGAAAATACTTTATTTTCATTTTAAAAGAGACATGTGCCAATTCTACCTTGAACATGGACGAAATCACACGTAGCCTTTTCACTGAGTTGTAAAATGCATCTCTCCTCACAATTAGAGATCAAATTTTTTGAAAAACATCTTATCATTTTCATATTGAGTTCTATGACGAGCAAGTTAAAGTAATTGTCTTTTATGCTGAAACTTAAAATTAATTTTAAAATTTCATATGATGATTAATTCACAACTTTTGACTATATAAATATTTACGATTATGGTTCTTCAAAACACTACTCTATTATTTATCCAATTTAAATTTAAATAATAAAAAATAACTTCAATTATTTTTAATTGAATGAATATAAAGATAATAATTTTACATATTGATAGAAAATCACTTATGCATTATTAAAAATATTGAACATTACAAAGTTGAATAAAGTACCATGGCATCTTGACTTCCTTCACCCAGTGAAAGAGGTCGTCGTGTCTTCAAACTTTTCCATATTTCATCAACTATGTTCCAATCTACTTCATCCAATTCTTGAGGTGTTGATAAAGATAAAAACATCAAAGTATCTAATGTTTCTAGACAAAGACTAGGTCTATCATCATTTTTAATACAATTACACTTAGAGAATCCTCTTTCACAACTAGTAGTGTTGGCAAGAAGAGTAGGAACAATTTTCCACAATTTGATTAACTTTGGGTACAAGTCACACGATTTAGGTTTTCCTCCACATTGTTCCCATGCTTAAACCATTCTTTTCTTTGGATATGCTAGATATAGAGTAATAACAAAAATTTCCATTTCACCTTCACATTTTTTGTATCAATTATTGGTGAGTGTCCAATGTCAATTTTTTCACATATTTGTCTCAACCATCATTTTGTTTCAAAGTCACTTTTATCTTCTTCTTCAATGTAAGACCAAGGACTGAATACTTTTTCTACATTGAATACTTGAGGCTACTCTACTGATCTGCGGAAGTTAATGCACCATCTAGAACACAAATCATAGATATGCAAAAAGAAACATCACACGTGCACAAAGATTTATCTAGGGGAAAGAAACTCATTAAAACCCCTTACTATCTATATTGCATTAATCAGAGAATAGAGATGAAATCCATATGCTTGCTCAAAACAATGTAAACTTTGAAACGAGAATTGATATGATTACCCGTTTCGTTGAGGTAACAAAAAATTCAATTGATTTTGAAAAGTGGTGATGCATAATATATATATATATATACACACACACACACTTTAGCATAGTTTTTGACACTTTAAATTTTTTTATGTACATTAGTTTTTTGAATGTTAGTGATTTGCATGCTGATTTTAAAAAGTGTTGATTCTGCATCAGATCATTTTTTTAAAAGGCTTATTTTTTACTTTAAATTTTCTAATGTATTAAATGTGAATAATTATTTTCTAAATTTAACAATTTTTGAAGTGGTCTTCTTCTTCATATTTTTTTGTTTTTCTTTTAATTTTTTTTTGTAGTGAGGTCTTTATTTTTTGCATAGTTAAAGAAGAAGGTCAATATTTTAAAGTTTTGATATTCTACATAGTTATATATCGTTAATTAATTTCAATGACATCAAATAACTTCTCTAAAACAAACTTTAAAAATTACATTAAAAAAACATTGTGAACAAAAATATAATTAAAAAATTACGCATTGGATCTTTTGCTAAAATGACATCTCCAAAAGCACAATTTTATAGGAAAGTTTAACAAAAATGTAAATAATAGTTTTTATTTATTATTATTTTTAATGATTATGTCAAAAAATAATAAATCAATATTTTTTTCAAAAATAATGATTCACATAAAAATAAAAACGAAAATCACATAATACAAATATTGAACATATAACAACATTAATTGAATGCTTATTCTTATCATAAAATGTCAAATTCAAAACATTACAAGTATAACTAATTAATAGTTAAAAAAAATGAGCTTGATTTCCAAGCATAACTTAAATTTGATCAACAATATCATGTAATCCAAACTCCTCGTCCTCTAGAGTTTCATCATTGTCTTCTTCCACAATATTTTCTGCATCATTTTGCTAATTTTCCTCTTCTAGTGGATCTTTGATGTCTACGAATCTCCCAATGTATGTCTTTCCAATCATTCTATCTAATGGTGGTTGAGGTTCCTTTGCCTTTTTTTCCACACGTGATTCATTAAAATCCCCTTTTCTCAACCCAATTTCTTGCATTGCGTCTGGAAGAAATTGAAGACTATTAATTCTTTCCTAAATAAATTTGCACTGTACTGGATCTTTTTCAATGGCAATGTAATTTCTTCGTTTTTGTAGGCAACATGCTAGTGTTGTACCTAATTAACAAGCACAAAATAAATAATGATGTAAATTAGTATAATGACATATAAATTAAGAAAGAAGATATTGAAATTCAATTCTATATAATAACACTTACTTGAGCCTTAAAATAAATCCAGAACCCAATCTCCTTCATTTGAACATAAGTCTATAAGAAAGTATATCAATGACTATAGTTTTTGATAGATGTTAACTATATCTCCTTTTGCTTCTTTATCTTCATATGTTAGTTTTTTCACAACAACATCATAAATTAGTACTTGGTTATGTCTCCTTCCATCTACCCAATTAAGAAGCATAGACTTATAGCTCTCATCTTTTGTCCAACTATCAATATGGACGAACTCACGGTAATTTATAGTTGATTGATATTCACGATTAAGAAGATTTGACTTTTGCCTGTAACATGAAATAGTAAAAGCTCAATTAACTTTTACATAAATGATTTTTTTAACATTAATCAAAGATACAATTTCAATGTCTTACCATGTAAGCTACATCCTTGAGTTTGTTTTCCCCTTGAAGCTTGTCAATAACATTGTCAATTGTGTGTCTGAATTAAATTACTTAGTGCGCTTAGCATGGAGGAGCGGAAGGCAGGGAATGGAAACTGAGACACATTTTATTAATTACTTTGCAAGTGGAACCATGAACCTGGGAAAAGAGCAGGCGAAACCATGATTGAGCCAAATTCTCAAGAAGGCGAAATTTTTCTAGTGTCCAAATTGGACAAATTTTATGTCAATCTTACACATCTCAATGACACAAACCTAAGAGCATAGTCAAAATTTTGATCTGAGTAGAAGATCTTCAGATGACCTAGAGGAGGGAATCTTTGAGGGATATAGGGGGAATCTAAAAGATTCCTGTAGCCCCAGATTTTCACTTTGCCATAATTCAGAAATTTGATAGTCAATTTTACACTATTCGACACCATGAATCTAATGGTGTAATCAGATTTTCCATTCGATCATTTCATTTTTCAGCCACTTTTCAAAGTGGAGTGTAGGTGTCAACATTCATGTGCGAGCAGTGATTTCCATGAGATCCGATGTCGCGAGATTGATGGTACAACCAACTTCAGCAGATTGACATCCTTTTCTTCAGATGGCCCCACGATGTGAGGTATATGCAGTGTGTTCATGTACTTTTTACTATGAGATGCATTGTGCTGCATAGATCCTCGTTTGCTGTTTGATGTGGGATCTTATTTTCTTACTTGTTTCATGATTCCTATTTGATGTGATGCGGAATCATCTGTGGGATGTACTTGTTGTCATGACTTGTCATATTTTGTTTGAGATCCTTTTGTCGTCATGTTGTCACCATGTATGTCTGAATTGAGATCCCTTTGACGCCATGTTGGCGGGATACTCATTATTGTCATATGTGAAATTATGTCATACTGATAGGAGTCCTTTTTTTTTACTAAGAGTTCCTGTAGCGGAACATCTCATGGAGCCACTCCCGCGCGAGGGATTTTTCCTTGTATGATAGCAACGTCACCACATATGTACAACATCACTATTGGCAACACTTAATGCAGCGACCTACACCATCTTGACACCGAGGCCTGGAGATGTAGTCCTCCTGGACGAACTCTATTATCAACGTCTTGCGTTTTATGTTTTTGATTCTTGTCATGTTCTTTATTCTTTACAACATGCATATATGTTCACTTATGCTATTTTAAATGCAATTCTAATCACATCATGAAAGTAAAATATCTTGGTTAAATCCGAGAGTTGAGTCAACTCGGATCAAGTTTGGTATCAGGGCAGTCTTTGCGTGGATGTGAATTTCAAGTGTGAACAATGGAATGTGTAGCACAGAGGATGAAAATGCGATGCACGAGACCATGCTCAAAATTTCCCAAAGGGTGGAAATAATGTATGAAGCTCTACAAAAAGAGACAAAGGAAAAGGAGCGATTGCAGCTTCAGTTGTGAGTCACAGAAGAGGGCCTGGAAGAACTGAAGCACAATAAATAGAATCTTCAAATAGAGAACGTTGAATTGAAGATGCTTCTACATGAAGAGAAAGAAGAAAAATAGAGTTTGCTACAATAGTTGCAAGCTAAGGACGAGGCCTCGGAAAAGCTGCAGTGTGACCCATGTGAGATAAAAGTTAATTCTCTAAATTCATGTATGTGTCTTGATGATGATTTCGTTGTTTTCGAAAATCATACCACATGAATTGGCTCCAAACTGTTGAAGAAAATGGGGTATGAATGAAAAGGCTTTGGCATTAAAGGCCAAGGCATTGTCAACCCCATCAAGTAGAGGAATTACCCAGTTAGGCAAGACTTGGGTATGTTGGAAAGGAAGTTGAGGAATGCGCCACGATAGCCAGCAAACCACCAACAATAAATGATGAGAAGCCCTCATCAGTTCTTTCCAAATCGATAGAGGAGGTAAAAGATGTTGATTTCCTTTTAGTTTTATCTTCACATAGTATGATTTCTGTTGGAGATGTGGAGATACCAATTACAGGGACAAACCTGAGGCTCCTTACCAGGATGAGGTACAAGGAGGAAAAACTTTGTGTTAATAACCAAGGCATAACTCAACCATTGGAGGTTGTGTAGAGACCTCGATTTGCAGGCTTGGGATACATCAAAGGAGAATGCTCAAAGGTGGCAGATGCTTCCAAGACATTGACGAAATCTTCGAGGAAAGAGAATGATGGGAACACATCCCCATCATCCCATGGTAGTACCCATTGCAGGGAAAGAGCCGAGGCAAGCTCTCATCGCCATAACAGCACCAGAGGCAGCAAGGAAGGGTATAAAAAATTTCAATATGTGAATGTTCATTTTGATTACAATCATGTTGTTATAATGGACAAAAATCAAGGCATTGAAAAGCATGTACCTTTTGTGGATTACATAACCATACATTTTCTAAGTGTTGGAAAAGCATAGCAGCACAGAAAATGATCAGGTGTGAAATACCTTCTCAACAACAGGCAAAGAAGAAGGTAAAGCAGATCTGGAGGAAGAAGATGTATTATAATCATGGCAACAGAGGTGGCCATCAAAGAGCCACTTGATGGAGGATCCATCCAGAGCAACGGCTTAAAGACAAAGCATTGGTGCATGAACCAGATGAAACAATCATTCAACAAGAAAAACCACCACAAGGGGATGACCCATTCACATCGATAAATGAAAAATGGTTTCTAAATATGTTAGCTTGTCATGGTTGTGCTTTTGTAAACCATTTGTTGCATTTTAAAATGCAAAAGTGATGACGTGTTTTCCATCACTTGTTAAGCAACAATGATGTCTCATCCTATTTGTGTTGCATGTTAAACTGTGGAAGTGATGTTGTGTTTCCATCACTTTTCAAAGCAAAAATAGTGTTTGGCCTTATCTTTGTAAATCATGTGCTGTAGTGATAATGTGTTTTCCATCACTTGTTGGAGCAACAATGATATGTTGGCATTGTTTTCGTAGTTGGGGGATTGTTTCCATTTCGATGTAAACTTGACCACTGAGTATGTGTGATAAACTTATGGAAAGTGTGAGATGCTTGGGCCATTAGTTGGTCATGAAAGTAAAGTATGTAATTTGAAAAAACAATGTACTAGAGGTTGCAAGTGTTAGCTCATCATTTAAGGCTTCGAAGCACAAAGGTGAAGGAGATGGAAGCGAGACCTTTCAGTATGCTTGTGATGCAGACAAGGTACAGATAAGTTGTAGATTACTTTTCATGCTTCTGGAGGACCAAAAGCTCCTTAATGGGGAGGATTGATCGAGGTGGCTCCAAACACAGACAAAATTTCTAGAGGACTCAAAAAGGCTAAATAATCAAAGTGTTTGGATTATGATCGAACTAGGTTCATGTTGAAGATCTCGTCGTTATGATCGTGGTGGTGCAAACGGTTCGTCAAACCGAGTCCATCTGCGAAAGTTAGGAGCAGTCAAAATTCAGGGTTGACTTGGGTGACTGGAGAGGCTTAAAGAGGTAGCAATTTGGACAAAATCCGGCCACTGGATTCTGGTCAAACTGGGCCAGATTTTGGGCGAATTTGTGGCCTACTTAAATTGACTCCTTCGGTCAATTTTCCAAATTTAAAAAATGTCTAATGATTTTTATATAGCATTAAAATATATATATATATATATAATTATATAATATATATTATATATCAATTTGGGTGGCGGGCATGACCCCCACCACCCCGGTCAGACCCAAGCCTATATCAAAACTAAATTATAATTAAATGTGGGCGATAGGCCATGACCCCTACCAGCCCTACCCGTATACCCATTCAATTTAACAAAAAGATTAAGTGGGGTGGGCAGGCCATCTCTGGTGGACCCGACCCACACCCTAACCTCTATACTATATATGTATTAACAAACAAGGAGGCCAGTGAGAGTTGAACCCACGGATGGTGGATCTGCTGACCTAACCCACATGGTGACCCCATATGGCATATGCCAAAAGATCCCATATGGCATATGCCAAAACTACTTAACACAACATCAACACCCATTCCATACAACCAAAAAATCGCGCCCATATTTAATGAACTCCAAACCATGTAGGGTTACGGTTCCAACGACAAACCGAACCATTTTTAAAAATAATAAATTGTTGTGTTAATTTTGGCAAAGGCAGGGTTGGAACCCTTGACCTCCCGCCTCATCGTCTCTGCCTTAACCAACAAACCGACGATGGTTTTTGTTAACTCCGCCCATGTTCATTTATATACACCTTCATTTGCTTAGTGTGCCCAACATGGAGGAGCAGAAGACATGGCACGAAAACCGAGATGATTTTTTTTAATTGTTTTGCAGGTGGAACCATGAAACTGGGAAAGGAGAAGGCAGAACCATGATTGAGCCAAATTCTCAAGAGGGCGAAATTTTGCCAATGTCCAAATTGGACAAATTTTATGTCGATCTTACACGTCTCAGTGACACGAACCTGATGGCACAATAAAAATTTTGATTTGAGAAGCAGATCTTTAAATGACTCGGAGGAGGGAATCTTTGAGGGATCTAGGGGGAATCTAAAAGATTCCTATAGCCCCAGATTTTCACTTTATCAGAATTTAGAAATTTGACAGTCAATTTTACACTATTTGATGCTATGAATCTGATGGTGTAACCAGATTTTCCATTTGATCATTTCACTTTTCGACCACTTTTCAAAGTGGAGTGCAGGTATCAGCATTCATGTGTGAGCAATCATTTCCATGAGATCCGACGCCGCGAGATTGATGGCACGACCAACTTCAGCAGTTTGACATCCTTTTCTTCAGATTGCCCTAGGATGTGAGGTATATGCAGTGCGTTCATGTACTTCTTTTTGTTATGAGATGCATTGTGCTGCAGAGATCCTTGTTTACTGTTTGATGTGGGATTTTGTTTTCTTACTTGTTTCATGATTCCTGCTTGATGTGACACAGAATCATCTGTGGGATGTACTTGTTGTCATGATTCATCATATTTTGTTTGAGATCCCTTTGTCATCATGTTGTCGCCATGTATGTATAAATTGAGATCCCTTTGACGCCATGTTGACAGGATGCTCGTTATTGTCAAACAAATGCCTATGAATTTTCTCAACACCTCATAAAGTCCACTATTGTTAGGGATATCAACATATAGATATATTTGCAGATGTTGTTCATCTTCTCTATCTTTCACATACCATACATTTTCCGTAAGCTTCACTTCTTTTGATTTCTTCCATTATGAAATCGTCTTCTTATCGTTTGAGGCACTTGATAGATTTGTAGTTATTAGCTAAGGTTTGGTTTGTTCAACAATGTTTTTTTAGGATCCACCATTAATTTTAGCAGTCTTTGGTCTAGAAAGATTCACAAAAATCTTCTTTGATGCCATTTTCCTACAAAAAATATACACATTTATATAAATCAGTAAATTATAAAAAAAACAATAGCTTAAGTAAACAAACAAAATGAAACAAAATCTAAAAATGATAAATAGTCATAAATCATAAATAATTTTGTAAAACATAACCTTTAAAAAAAAAATTATAAAATTATAAATTAAAAATTAAAAAAATGCAGCCCCCTCCTGCCCCACCCTTGCGGCCCAACGGTCCTATGAGGGTGGAGGCTGGATTCTAGAAATCAGGCCTCCACCCCATGCAACCCCTTCAACCCCTCCCCCGTGGCCTAACGGGCTTGTGGGGGTGGAGGCCTATTGGAGACTTGTGGGGCTAGAGGCCCGATTCTAAGAATCGAGCCTCACCCTTGGTGGGTTAGGCTGTGGGGGTCAATGTTGACGGCAGCACGACCGGGCCCACCGTGCCCACTGCAGATGTAGTGGCCTTCTGCTTTCCATGGGGCTATTGTGTAAGCCTGGCTCATCTAAATGTTTAATTTCTAAAAAAAAAATTCTAAATTCATTAATAAAAAATTAAATATTATTTTACTGGAATATGTTTTTGGTTTGATATTTTACACGAATATAGTAAACCAACTAACACATAACTACTAGTAAACTTATCGAAGTTTAAAACTTGCACACAACAAAAGGGAAACTAACCTTTCAAATGCGATAATCTTCCGTTGAATATGTTGTTGATAGCAATGCAGTTGCTCCACAAAATTGATTAAAGTCTTTTAACGAACCTCGAAAAGCCTTGATGTGATGTGAGGAATAGTGATAATGAAATTTATGATATAGCAAAAATTACAAAATTGTTTTACCGCACGGTGAATGTGAGATTAATTTGTTTTTATAAACATATAAATCTTGTCATGGCGATATAGTAAAAAATGTTAAAGCGAATATTACATAACTATTTTACCGCATGGTGAATGTGGTATTAATTTCTTTTTATTATAAAAACTTAACATATAAATCGTGTTATGGCGATATAACAATTTATTTTAGATGTGTGATAGAAGATATAATAAAAATTAAAAGAAACATTCAGTTGTCTAGTAAATGCTATATAGTTTAAGTAAAAAATTAATTTAGGTAAAAGATTTAGTTTACAATTTTAATTTAAAGATTTAGTTTAAAAGATTAATTTCATAAGAAAAATTTAGTTAAAATTTTTCAATAAATTGTAGCAGAAAATTATGGAGGAAAATACATGAAACGAAATTTTTGGAGGGAAAAATTTCAGCAAAAAATTTTAGAGGGAAACTTTGGAGGAAATTTTTCATTCTTTAAGCTATATATTATCATTAGCAGAGAGTGCATTTGTATCATTCAAACTTTTCTATTTGAAAGACATGGATTCTTATGATGGTGAAGTTTCACTTTGTGAAGCATTAACATCTTCATTGCATAACAACTCTATTCATATTGATGAATATAACGGAAATTATTCCACTATGAATAGAGAGTCAAATCTTCCACTTAGTCCTAATCCTAAGGACTACGAGAGAAGCATTGATGAAGGGCAGGGCAAAGAATTTAAAATAAATAAAGAGTCACAGTTTCCACTTAGTCATAATCCTATGGACTATGAGAGCAGCAATGATGAAGAGCATGATGAAGATTTTCAAATAAATAAAGAGTCGCAGTTTCCACTTAGTCCTAATCCTATGGACTATGAGGGTAGCAGTGATGAATAATTTCAAATGAATAAAGAGTCATATTTTCCATTTAGTCATAATCCTATGGACTATAAGAGCAATAGTGATGAAGAACATGATGAAGAATTTCAAATGAATAGAGAGTTACGGTGTCCACTTAGTCTTAATCCTATGGACTATCAGAGCAGTGGTGATGAAGAGCATGATGAAGAATTTCAAATAAATAAAGAGTCGCAATTTCCACTTAGTCCTAATCCTATGGACTATGAAAGCAACAATGATGAAGAGCATGGGGAAGAATTTCAAATGAATAGAGAGTCACAATTTCCACTTTTTCCTAATCCTATGGACTATGAGAGCAGTAGTGATGAAGGTCAAGATGAAGAATTTCCAATAAATCAAGAGTCATAATTTCCACCTAGTCCTAATCCTAAGGGCTATGAGAGAAGTAGTGACAAAGGGTAGGATGAAGCACTTAGTCCTAATCCTAAGGACTATGAGAGTAGTAGTGATGAAGGGCATGATGAAGCACTTAGTCCTAATCCTAAGGACTATGAGAGAAGAAGTGATGAAGAATTTCCAGTAAGAAAAGAGTCACATTTTCCACATAGTCCTAATCCTATGGACTATGAGAGCAACATTGACAATGGACATGATGAAGAATATCCAATAAAGATTGAGTCAAATTTTCCATTTAGTCTTAATTCTAAGGGCTATGAGGGTAGCACCAAAGAAGGGAAATATGAAGAATATCCTCTAAGTCATTATTTCAAAAGCACAGATGATCATAGTGAGGATAATATTCCTCATAATGATGATGAAAATGCTTATACAGATGATGATCCAATGTTGGAGATGTTGCCAACAAATATTGTATCGAGGAGTAGGAGCAAATTTTTTTGTATGAATCCAAGATGTTCTAGTTATACAAGGGGCCGAGCATAATATATGATGAGAAGAAGTTCTATCAGTGCTCTCATTTCAAGTGAATGTTGTAAAAAAGATAGCTTGAAACATATGAATTTCAAGTTTGCATTGGAGAAAAGGAAGAGATATTTGTCAATGAATAAAAGCATGCAAAATTCATATTTAGTGGGGGGCATGCAATCTACATTGCCAGGTTATGATTATCATATTGGGTCTTTATTTATATGTAGAAATCCTTTCAAAATGTTTCATTCAATGGGTAATTTTTGTCTGTCAAGAATCCAAGAAAATTTGGAAAAGGATCCCACCTTTTATTTAGAAGTACGTCATAAATGATAGTTTGGGCCATTATCAAATACTGCAATGTCATGGATGAAAGACTTTATTTCAAAGAATGGAGAGTCTGTGCCAAATAGAGAGATAATACATATCAAAGAATATGCAGAAGGTGCTGAAGGAAATGGTCGATTTATTACATATCAATATTTTGTGAAGATATGGAAGAAAGAATTCAACAATGTCCTTATTCCTAAGAAGACGAGGATGGTGATTTGCAATATATTTGCTTCTCTTAAATAAAAAAAGGGATAAATGTGAAGGGGCAGAAAGAGGTAAGCATTCATAACATTAATTTTTAAAATTTTATAGTCATCAACTATGAAAACATATTTATTAATGACTTTCTTTTATGTTGTGTAGATTCCATTGTCAAAGCACTTCAAGAACATCGTAAAAAACAAACAAGTGAAAGGAAGAAGTTTTAAAAGAATTGAAAGAAGTGTTATGATAATCCAAATAAATATTTGGGTTTGATAATTGATGGTATGGCCCAAAAGAAAACACTTCTACCTCATTTTGTTCGCACACCCAAAAATTTACGGGAGGAAAATTTTATTCAACATCACTTGGTTGGTTGTATGGTCTTCAATGGGGAAATGTTTCCAAGGGTATACTTCACAGCTCCAATATTCATAATGATGCAAATCTGACAATAACCA
This sequence comes from Pinus taeda, assembly GCA_000404065.3. Taxonomy (NCBI): domain Eukaryota; kingdom Viridiplantae; phylum Streptophyta; class Pinopsida; order Pinales; family Pinaceae; genus Pinus; species Pinus taeda. Next base: position 14,590 of record APFE030199486.1, read on the forward strand.
TAACTCATGATGTGCTTTCTCATTGGTCTGGTAATCTTCCTGAAGTTTTATATCTAAAATTGGACAACACTTGTCTTGAAAACAAAAATCAGATTGTTTTTGGATATCTAAACATGCTTGTTGAATTGAGGATTTTTCAGAAGGTAAAGGTTGGTTTCCTTCTTGTTGGGCACACTCATGACCATGTTGATCAGATGTTCAGTTGTTTCTCAGTGACATTGAGGAGGAAGGAAGTTGGGATCTTGTCATCATTAATTGAATGTATAAGAAATCATACATGCAAGAGCCTATTTTTTGATGTGTTGGAAGAAATTGTTGACATGTGAAGGTTTATTTTGGGATCGCATGGTGATGAGAAATGCATTGAATAACTTTGTTATCACTGGGCTAGAAAGGGTTGGGTTGTGTCAACCTTAAACCCAGTGTAACTATTTCAAACCAAAATTTAAATAGAAGTTAGCCCTTCCAATCTGAGAGGGCTCTCTCAATATACTTAAAAATTTGGCTATGATAAGCTCAAAAATTAAAATGGATAACTCTGGTTTTATATGTAATTTTGCAGATGAAAGAGTGTGAGGACAACCACCATTGGGCATGGAGTGAATTAATGAAAATCAATCACAAATAACATTGTTTTGTGGAAGCTGAGGCATTTTTTGGTTTACTAATGTGAATATGGAAATTTACAGTAATCACAACAAATTGAAGGAAGTTGGAGCAATATAACATTGAATTCCAAGTAATCAAATAAGCTATGAAAATTGATAACAACATAGAAGCATGATAGGATGGAACTAAAACCAAAATTAATCTCACGTTAAAACAGAGTATTGCTGCAAACTATATTTTCTATTAACTTAGAAATGCACAAAAGTGGTCTTCTCACATCATTGATCCCCCACCCTTTTTCAAAGTCAAGAAACCACACATATATAGAGTGAGATCTCCTTTAAAAAATTTGCCACCTGGGCTAGATTCGATCAACAACTAAGAGATCTAATCCTATTTGACTAATAAAACATTGAGCCTTCATAGGGATTTTCTGTTTTAACAGAGTTTGAAGACAAATAGGAGTCACCTAAATAGAACCTATATAATTGTTGCAATAATTTAGGAAAACTGCTTGAAGTGTTGGCACTGTATTTGTGGAAATTCAGAACATCTGGCTCTTTGAATCCTGATGTTCTGTTTGCTTATTAAAACATGTTGAAAGTGTCTCGATGTCCTCTATTTCTTGCTATATCACTGTGTCTCATTGTCTCACTATGTCTAGTTGTCTTCTTCTTCTCGTTGCCTCACTGTCCTCTGTTTCTCACTATCTCATTGTGTCTCGTTGTCCCACCTTTGACTGCATTCTGTTTGATGGCTGTGCTACTAGATATACGCTGAAAAATACCCTCGTTGTCCCACCGAGCGGAAGAGAAATGGATGTTTTGATGCTCGTTGATCTAGGATTGTTTCGGCCCGATTCAATTTGGATCGTTGATCTGGGCCTGTTGGTATTGCAATCGCAATATAGGGGAGGGCATTTTTACCATGTTTCATAGTGTTCACTAATTGTAAAGACGTGAAAATTTAATACAACATGTCACATAAATTATTGCATCCAAAAGGGAACTTCACATATCACCATTAGAAAGGGAAAAGGGACTTTAACACTGATTTATTATGATTTCCCAATATGTTGGACTTGAAATTTCTCAAAACCATAATACATAAATTTTCGAGACCATCGCAATTGCAAGTCGGAAGGGAGTTCAGTGGAGGAGGGATTAATGACTATGTGATCCCCAACTGCGATATTGAAATTAGTGGGAGAAGGACTTATCACAATCGACAGACAAAACTTGTGATATCGACGAGAAGGACTTTATCGCAATCGACGGGCGGAGGAGGGATTAATGACTGTGTGATCCCCGATTGCAATATCGCAATCGGTGGGAGAAGGAATTATTGTAATCAGTAGGCGAAACTTGTGATATCAGGGAGAAGGACTTTATCGCAATTAGCGGGAGGAGCTTGTGATATTGACGAGAAGGACTTTATCACAATCGGTGGGTGGAGGAGGGACTTACGATGTCACAATTAGTGGGAGACTATGCGATATCGCAATTGCAAAAGGGAAGGGGAGACGAGTAGTTGTTAGTATCGCAAAAAGGAAGGGACAATAGCGATGTGGTTTGTGGGTCCCATCCCTTTAAAAAAGACAATGACATAATTTATGAATGTTTAAATGGGATGCGACTAGAGTTGGAAATGGGTTAATGCCATTAGAGTTGGAAATATTAATTATGAATGAAATGGCTAGAGTTAAAAGACAAAGGATGAAATGGGATCGATTTAGAGAATATGGTAATTTCTCCAAAACAATTTAAAGTGGACCCGTTCTTCCTCCTTTAATCTCCAAAAGAAAAGCACATCAACCTCTTTCAGAAAACCAATAGATAGATGCAAAAAACAGTGATGAAAAACCTTATCTCAAATAAATAATCAAACTAAAAATTATTTCTAGGAGTTATCATCAAGGAAAATTTTAAGGATGGAATTTTTTCTTGAAGTTTAGAAACAATGGCGAATCTCATTAATCCCTAATATGCAAACTATAAAATGTTTATTGATATATTTGTAAAATTATTCAAATTTATAATGATTTTATATATAGTCTCTATATAATGTTGGCAATTTTAAAGCTAAAATAATTTTATATTCTAAAATTTGGGCGAATCACCTTTTATAAAAATAGGAAATTGGCGAATCTTTTTGTGGAAAAATCATGGAAAATTAGCCCACTGGGCGAAGATTAGCCCCTAAAATTTTCCATGGTTATCATGGATAAAAATGGCTCCAATGGAGATGTTGTTCCCTTGTGGTGCAGCAAAGAGCTAGTAGACCAGTTTCCTGACCATTGGACTGATCCCAATTTGAAGACTACATTGAAACCCACTTCACCAAACTGAAAAGAAAACTGCAAACCAACTAAAAACCAACTACTACCTGTTGTAATATGATATCAAACTATTGTACAAACTGAAACTGACAATTGTAAAATATTTCCTAAAGATGAAGGAAATGCTTTCCCAACAAGTTTATATATGTAGCAATAACCCTATTCTAATATTTGAAAATCCACCTGCTTAATTCAAGAAATATGAAACCTCAGGTATAATTAGTCAAAGATTTTATTCAACACTAGGGCTCCTTGAATGTGCTTGAACAAAATTAGTAGTGGATCATCTATTGACAACTCAGAATAAAAATTGAATCCATCACATGAGCTTATAAATGAAAGAAACTCCACCTTCATTGATGACTGGAATAGACTTACCAAACAATCATGATAATCATGAAAAGTCACCTTTTCTTGATGAGTAACACCATGAGGGTTGAATTCCTTCATAACTAATGGATTTTGTTATCTTATGTCTTCAATTCCAAGAACATCATCAAATAAAAAGGCAACAATAGATTTTTATTCCATTCCATGTGAATCAACAAAAACATCCATGCATCATTGAAGATCATCAAACATGACATCCATATTGTGTGTATCAAAACTAATCTTTTGCTTATCAAACGAATCAGATATAACCTTTGGTAGTTTTTCTTGAGGAATGTCATCTTGATTATGAACACTAATAGCTCCTATGAAAACAACTTTTTGCATATCATCCATGTCATTTTTATGATCCTCAAATAGAATAGGAGAAACCTGTATATTCAGCTCTTCATGTAACTCAGTTTTACCTAAAAGTGAACTTTCATGCACTATAATCGAGACAACATCATGATGAATTTCAAAATAAAAAGGTTCTTGTCTAGGTAGACAACTTTCATCACATGTTACCTCACTGTTTAGAATCTTCATGCGTGTATTTTCAACAACTTGATCTTGAGGAGTTTCTTCTTGACATAAAATCTCAGAAATGGAATGGGATGAAGAACAATTTGAATGATTTGGCTCATACCTTTGACTGCATATAGATTGACAAGGCTGCAAATCCTTATGGATTTCATGTAATATGACTTGACTGTAAAATTGTTGATCCATTTCATTTTTTACTAAAGAAGAGACATTTGCTTGTTGGAAAACTTCTTGATCATCATGACAACTAGCTTGAGAAGAAAATTCATAAAGTGCCTCTAACATCTCCTCATCATCCATACATTCTACATCAATACTCTTGAGATATTGAATGAAACCTTTCAAAAATTACAACAATCTTGAAACAGTGGTGATGAAGGATGAGACTTCCCATAATGTCCAAAAAATATTCTATGGAAATCTTTAAGAGAACACAAGCTTCCTGATGGCAACCCTTCATACCATACTCTAGCTTTGTCTTCAAGGGTAGCCATAAACATCTTCATGAGACAATCCTCAAGAAACTCAACCCTCAGCCTACATACATCTATATGGAATTTAACAAAATGTAGACCACCATCATTTTCCTTTTCATCTTTAAGTATGGGAAGATGGGTTGACCAATCCACACAAGGCATAGGATTTGGAAAACAATAGATATGAGACCTATCCATTGGAGCATACCTGACACTTATTCTTATAGTAGAACTCATCTTGTAACTTCTTCAAGCTATTGATATTCAAGTAGTGGAGTGACCATGAAGCTTCAATCTTCTAGATCTTTTGAAATTGGAGTCGCCAGGGTAATACCACAACCTTCCGAAAACTATGATTTCCTGTTACCCTCAGGAATAAGAATGAAGAGACTCAAAGAAAATCCGAGAAAAGGAGTTTTTTGCCTCCCAACAGACGCACCAAAATGTTGTCACTGGGATGGAAATGGTTGGGTTGTGTCAACCTTCAACCTAGTGTAACTATTTCAAACCAACTTTTAACTAGAAGTTATTCCTTCCAATCTGAGAGGGCTCTCTCAATGTACTTAAAAATTTGACTATGATAAGCTCAAAGATTCAAATGGATAACTCTGGTTTTCTATGTAATTTTGTAGATGAAAGAGTGTGAGGGAAACCACCATTAGGAATGGAGTCAATTAAAGAAAATCAATTACAAAAAAAAATTGTTTTGTGGAAGCTGAGTCATTTTTTGGTTTATTAATGTGAATATGGACATTTACAACAATCACAACAAATTGAAGGAAGCTGGAGCAATATAACATTGAATTCCAAGTAATCAAATAAGTTATGAAAACTGATAACAAAATAGAAGCATGATAGGATGGAACTAAAACCAAAATGAATCTTAGGGTAAAACATAGTATTGCTACAAACTATATTTTCTATTAACTAAAAAATATACAAAAGTGGTCTTACATCATCGATCCCCCACCCTTTTTCAACATCAATAAACCACACATATATAGAGTGATATCACCTTTACAAAATCTACCACCGGGGCTAGATTCGATCAACAACTAAGAGATCTAATCCTATTTGACTAATAAAACATTGATCCTTCATAGGGATTTTCTGTTTTAACAGAGTTTGAAGACAAATAGGAGTCACCTAAATAAAACCTATCTAAATGTTCCAATAATTTAGGAAAAATGCTTGAAGTGTTGGCACTGTATTTGTGGAACTTCAGAACATCCGGCTCTTCGAATCCTGTTGTGTTGTTTGCTGATTAAAACATGTTGAAAGTGTCTCATTGTTCTCTATTTCTCACTGTCTCACTATGTCTCGTTGTCTTATGTTTCTCATTGTCTCATTGTGTCTCAATGCCCTTTGTTTCTCATTGTCTCACTATGTCTCATTGTCCCACCTTTCACTGCATTTTGTTTGATGACTTTGTTTTTGGATATATGTCGAAAAATACCCTCATTGTCCCACTAAGTGGAAGCGAAATAGATTTTTTGATTCTCATTGATCTGGGCTTGATCTTGGTCAATTCAATATGGGCCATTGATCTAAGCCTGTTGGTATTGCAATCATAATATAAGGGAGGGTAATTTTACCATGTTTCATAGTGTTCACTAGCTTTCCGAACGTGAAACTTTAATACAACATGCCACATAAATTATCGCATCCAAAAGGGAACTTCACATATCACAATTAGAAAGAGAAAAGGGGATTTAACACTGATTTATGGTGATTTCCCAATATGTCAGACTTGAAATTGCTTAAAGCCATAATACATAACTTTTTGGTTCCATCGCAATCGCAAGTTGGAAGGGAGTTCAATGGAGGAGGGATTAATGACTGTGCGATCCCCGATTCCAATATCACAATCGGCGGGAGAAGGACATATCACAATCAGTAGGCGGAACTTGTGATATTAGCGAGAAGGACTTCATCGCAATGGGCAAGCGGAGGAGGGATTAATGACTGTGTGATCCCTGATTGTGATATCAAAATCGGAAGGTGGAGAAGGGATTAATGACTGTATGATCCCCGATTGTAATATCGCAATCGACGAGAGAAGGAATTATCACAATCGGTGGGCGGAATTTGCGATATCGGCGAGAAGGACTTTATCGTAATTGGTGGGCAGAAGTTGCGATATCAACGAGAAGGACTTTATCATAATCGGTGAGTGGTGGAGGGACTTACTATATCACAATCGGTGGGAGATGTTGCAATATGCGATATCCCATTTCATCCTTTGTCGTGGGGTCGAGCCTAACCTCTACCCTATCTTCTATACCAAAATTTTAAAGTGCTTTTAGGAGGACACGTGGCGGCCTCGAGCTTAGCCACATGTCACCTCCTGATTGGCCAGAACAAAAACACATGACCAATAAAACGATGCCACCAAAAAAAAATATTCCAAGAATATTCCAATAATATTCCCCTTGCTACCTAGGTGGTACAGATGCCCAATCAACATCCATGTCAGCCACTTGCAATTTTTTTTGCTTGTTTGATGAGGTGAACAGATTGCGTTTCTGGGAGCATATGGTGTTTGTTTCGGGCTAAATGAGTTGTGCCAAAATCAGGACGACGAGATCTATGTGGTCGTTCAAGTTCCAAACCATTCTGACAATTTTGAATTTTTGGCAAATTTTGAGCTCTTGATCAAGGAAAGGGAAAGGACAAGAAGGCAGCTACAATCAAGAAGGAAGAAGGACCAAAGCCATCTTGCAAACATTGAAAGAAGGCCACGATGATGAATAGTTTTGGAAGTTTCATCCAGAGTTGAAGCCAAAGAGATTTGGTGGTAAGAGAAAGCAAAATACAGTGGCAACCATATAGCAAGACCTTGGATCTAACTCTGGTGATGAGACACAGATCACAACAGTGGGCATACAAGGTACCCTTTCTCTTCGTGCTAATGAAAATTATGAATTGCATGCAAGTGCAAGTTCTTCAAATGAGTCTCTTGTTAATGAAAAAAATAGGATTGAATTGTTCCACATTAGAGTTGTGATGAAACATACTAAAGTGGAAAACTTGTTTGGTCCGAACTCACAAGCAAATTTGATTTCAAAATCCTTAGATAAGAAATTACAGTTAGAGACCAAGCCTCATCTGAAACCCTACACTCTTGTTTGGATGTGTGAAAAATCAAAATACATGCAAACAAGGAGTGTAGAGCTAGATTTGTGATTGCATCCAAACTAGTAGATGAGGTTGACCTTGATGTTGTACCTTTGGATATATGTGGCATTGTATTGGGTAGTCCATATTTGTATGACAGGAAAGTAGTTTTGTTTATCCATAAAAACAAGTATCATCTCACGAAAGATGAGGTGGAATACATTATTAGATCTCATCATGCCAAGATCAATGTCAGTCTTGTAAGTGCATATCAAATGAAGAGATTGATCAATTCCAACAAAGGGTGCATGCTCATGGTTGTGAGAGAAAAAGATGCAGAGAATATTTAAGCTTTCCAAGGTTGTGAGCCCACTCATAAAAAATAATTGTATGAAATTGTTTCTAATTATAATGAGATTTTTTAGGAACCAAGTGGGTTGCCTCCAAAACGTGAAATCCAACATGAAATTCACTTGCAGTAGGATTCTCCTTTCCCCAACATTGGTATGTACATGTCGTCAATCATTGAGATGGAGGAGATAAAGAAGCAACTGCAGGAATTGTTGAACCAATGGGTCATAAGGCCAAGTTCTTATCCATGTGGTTCAACTATTGTGTTGGTGCCAAAGAAGGATGGCATGTGGAGGATGTGCATGGACTACAGGGCACTCAACAAAATAATAGTGAATAATTGGTACCCTCTCCCTTACATTTATGTTTTATTAGAACAATTGAAAAATGTTATCTATTTCACAAAACTGGACTTGCATAGTGGTTATCATCAAGTTAGGATTGTAGAACAAGATGTATGGAAGATTGCATTCAAGAAAAAACAAGGGTTGTTTGAATGGCTAGTGATGCCATTCAGAGTATGCAATGCTCCGACCACATTTATGAGGGTGATGAATGATATTTTCAATCCTTTTCTCGATGATTTTGTACTTTGTATCTTGATGACATTATTCTTTTCAGTAGGACATTAGAAGATCATGTGAGTCATATTCAAAAGGTGCTTGATGTTTTACAAAAAGAAAATTTGTATGTCAAAATGTCCAACTGTGAATTTGGTAAGACCTCTTTGGTTTACTTGGGTCACATTGTTGGAGGTGGACAATTAAAAATAGATCCTTCTAAAGTTAATGTGAGTTTGAAGTGGCCTAAAGCCACCAATGTTACAGAGTTTCAAAGCTTTCTAGGTGCAATATAATACTTGAGAAGGTTCATTTCCAACTTATTCGTCATTGCATCCCACTTGCATGCATTGACAAGTGTGAATCAAACCTTTCAGTGGGGAGAAAAGTAGCATAAATCCTTTGATACACTAAAAGAGAAGATCAATATCACACCAATTTTGTCCTTACCTAACCTCCAACAATATTTTTAGATCGAGACAAATTCCAGTGGGTACGCCATGGGAGCAGTGTTGATGCAACAAAAGAAACCTGTATGTTACCATTCAAAGGCATTCTCCCAAGCTGTTGTGAACTATACCACATGTGATAAGGATTTGTATGTGTTGATTCAAATATTTAAGAAGTGGAAGCACAATTTGATTGGCAAGGTGACCATAATTTACATAGATGACCATCCCTTTCACTACCTCCAGTCACAAACCAAGCTTCAACAAGCATGTCATTTTAGATGGATTGGATTCCCCGAGTAGTTTCACTTGGTAATAAAATACAAGAAGGGCACCAACAAAAACGTGGAAGATATGCTTTCTCTCCTTCCTATTTCTGCATCTATAGTTTTGCAAAATGATTCTTTATCTTTTGAAAGTTATACTGAGCAATATGTTGATGATGAATATTTTAAGGATATTTATGCAAATATGACTCATGGATCACAAGTAGACAATTACCATTTGCAGGCACCTTGGAAAACTTTGTATCCCCACTAATGAAAGAATACATGTAATCAGAGAGGCACACACCTCTCTTGTGTCAGTTCATTTTGGCGTAGGGAAAACTTTGTGTCATTTGCAATGGTTTTATTACTGGCCTCACATGAAAAACATTGTGACTCGATATGTAAAGGGATGTGTGTTTTGTTCAGTTTGTAATCCCACTATAAAAAATATGGGCTCTACGCACCACTCCCTATTCCGAGTCGTCCATGGGAAAGTGTGTCAATGGATTTTGTTGGTGGTTTGCCTTTGTCCAGGAGAGGTCATCACTATTTGTATGTTGTTGTGGATCAATTTAGAAAAATGTGTGTCTTAATGCCTTGTAAAAAGTAGATCACTACAAAGCAGAGCAGATTTCTCATCTCTTCTTCCAATTTGTATGGGTCCACTTTGGGTTTCCCACATCCATTATGTCTGATTGAGACTCTCGCTTCCTTAGAGAGTTTTGGATGAGTTTGTGGAGAATGATGGACACCAAGCTGAAGAGGAGTATGACATTTCATCCGTAGGCCAATGGGAAAATAGAGGTTGTCAACCACACATTGATACAATTACTCCAGGCTATTGTGGCAAGCATCCCAAGTTATGGGATGAGCAAATTCCTTATGTACATCATGCATACAATAGGGAAGTGCATGCATCCACTCAGAGCTCATGGTTGGAGACATGATTTTTATATTTTCCAAAGGATCCCTTAGACATGGTCCTTGGGGGAGATGAAGATTCCAGTGAGAAGGATGGAAAAGACAAATCAAGGAAGTTCATTCAATGAATTCAGATGATTCATCAGGGAGTGTAGGAGAAGTTGGAGAAAAGCCAAGCTCAATACAAAGCTCTACCTGAAAAGCACTAGTTTGATCACCAATTCCAGGTTGGAGATAGATGTGGCTCCACATTAGAAAAGACAAAATGAAAAGGGAAGGAATTAAGTTGAGACCAATCCAATATGGCCCACTCACCATATTAAAGAATATTGGAGACAATGCTTTTCATCTCAATTTGCCAGGATACATGCAGATGTACTTAGTAGTGAATGTTGAAAATTGTATGAGCCTCATTTGATCATGGACACCAAGGATGTTGGACATGTTCCTACAGTGGACGAATTTGCACCAGAATACTTGGACAAATTACTTGAGGATACCATTCTTGACAAGAAAACTAGGACTTCACGATGGGGAGACATGGAGTACCTTCGTATTGGTTTCAAGGGATTTCATCCAAGTAAGGCCTATTTGATTGAAAAGGAGAAAGTGAAGGAGTAATTCCCTCACTTGCCAATTGACTGTTAAATCTTTTGGCAGCCCAAAATCTTATTAGTGGGGAGGAATGATCCAGGGGGGATCCCAAAAGGCTAAATTTTCAAAGTCCTCGAAATTCAGCGAAGTCAATCTCAAATCGAAGAAATTATCATTCTGAATCCAATGACGTGAATGCCGCTTCAAATGAACATTATATGTGAAAGCTATAGGCCGCTAAATTTTTTCCAAAATAACTAAGAATTTTGCAGGCAAGACTCACAGTGCCACTTGGCATGATGACACTGGCAGTACAAATGTTGACATCAGTAGGGTGACGTGTCCATACGGTCAGATGAGAGCCAACCACAGAGTGACAAGTTTTATTTGACGTTAGCATGACGTCACTCACCCAGTCAGCATTACGAGTCAATCTGAATGTGCCATGTGGCAGCCCAGTCAACATGTCATGTTTTTCTAACGAGGTGATAATTTGGACTGGATCGGTGGCTAGCAGCAGTGAATTTATTGCCTAGTTAAAATTCCCAGTGACCCCAAAACTATTTGCGAGAAAAATTCTTGTTAGGGCTTAATTTAATTAAAAATTAAAAAAAAGGTCATTGGCCAGCATGCGGTCAAACCCCACCGGCTAGACCGACACAATGGTTTCAACATAGCATTTTTTGTAACGGTTTACGACTAGCAAGTTGCAACCATATTATATATATGTCAATAAAACAAAGTCAAGCGGGTCGCAGGGTTTTGAACCTTTGAACTGCTTGTACCACTTGTGACTATATTAAACCACCAGTCGTTGGGATAAATGACCCAACATTAAAAACTTTGTCACCTAAACCATATAAAACTCGAGCTAAGTTGTAGGCCGGGGGAGGGTGTGCAGTCCCGGTGGTTGACGGAACTAGAACCAAGACCAAAACTGTGCGAGCGCGTAATCCGAGATGGGAGAATATTCTCAAAATATTCCAAGAATATTCTTGGAATATTCATGTAGGGGAATTTTGTAAGGAATCTAAAAGATTTTGTAGAGCTCCATAACTCACTTATACAAAACTGGGCCAACTTTATAGTCATTTTTTACAATTTTTCGCCAAGAATCCAACCGTGCGATTTGTTTCTCCAGTAGAGGTCTACATTTTCAGGCCATCACCAGAAGTATAGGTATAAGGTGTAATTTTGTAATTGCTTGTAATTTGATTTCGCTGCCAATTAATGAAAGAGGCCTCCCCACATTGAGAGGGCCTGCAGACATAGCCCACACTGGGTGAACTCCGTTATCAAGTTGTTTTGTGCCTTTGATATCATGGTTGCATTTGATTTCTGCTTCTCTTATGTGTTTATATCACTTGGTTGCATGCTCTTTTAAATGCAATTTTGCATGCATCCTTGAAGAAAAAGATCTCGATCAACCAACAAATTGAATTGAGACCGTGGAATGGAACTGGGATCAGGAATGGAATTTGATGGGAAAGTTATTTATCATGTGGTGAGTCAAAAAAAATCTTGTTATTAAATATTTTTGTTAAAATGATCGAAACAAACACTGGAGTTGCAGAACCATCAAATTCAAAGGGTGTTTCAAATTTGAAATTTATATCCTACGAGGACGCAAAAGAAGAAGAAAGTGGTCTTGGAGACTGTGTGAACAAACATACAGACAATTCTAATCTTAGGGAACGTGGTAGGTAGAGTGGTTTTTTTCAGTTTGAGTTGCTGCATTTATCTATTGATAGTTCACCATAATCATGATTCTTTTATGTTTGTGCATTTTTTTTGCCTTTGTTTCTGAAGGCAAGAAGAATTTCTTTTGCCCACGTCTGTATTGTAAATCAATGTTGCTAGGATTAACTTTGAAGAGTAACTTTACAATTTAATGTCATGTTAGTTTTTTTTTTTTACCATTGAGAAGTTAAAATAATTTTTATTTTTATTTATTTATGAAAATGAAAAATGATTTTAAATTTCATATATACTTCACACATTTAATTTTTGTATTATATTAAGTTGTGTAGACTTTAAAGGACGAATTTTATGTAAATTTGAATGAAGTACAAATATACGACACTTACTGACCAATATTACAATCTATATAAAAACCATACAAAGGAAATTAAATAAGATCATTTATTTACACTCTATATATGAATCATATGGAGGGAATTCATTTGACATTTTCCTATAATCTATACATGAATCATATAGAAGGAATTTAAATGGACCATTTACTCTTTCATTTCATGGATGTTATTTGTTAAATATAGTGAAATTGTTTTATAATGGAATTGTTTTTTTCTTAAAGGGTAATCAAAATATAGCATTATTTTGTGGATATCACTACAATCTCCCAAAAAAACAACTACTTAAAATCTCCAACAATACAATTTCCATAAAAAATTATGATTTACAAGAAACCTAGAAACTAAATCCAACAGTTTCATTGTTTTATTTATACATGGACAATTTACATTGTTGTATTTATAAATGGACACTTTTCATTATTTTTAATATACTATTGAATTCATTTCGAAATTTAGTCCAACAATTGTACCAAAGATCTTAGTTATAAGATTTATGTAAACTCTCAACGTGATGTGCGAAGCTTTGAATACCCAACAAAAACATGGCGAACACACAACAACGTACATATGAGAATTAGAAGGTTTGAGTCATTCTTGCACTACTATTATAAATGCTCCTCTGGTATCCTTTCATTGGTTCCAACTTGAGAGTGGAGTGTTTTGAAGTATTTTTTAAGAAGTACATTATTTTATGTGGTGGCATATTTTATATTTGGTGTTTGAGTTTAAGACACATTCAAATGAGCCAATCAGTTAATGAGAGTTAAATTAGTGAACAAATAAAAGTTTTTAACATGGTACAATTGTCATTCTCACCTTGAAGGCTTTTCCTTGTATCGACGACTATTCATAATTTACTTGTTGAATTACATTGTAAATAGGTGCATTTTCGGTTGAAGCTAACACCCTTTTCAAAGTTGATTGCAAATTTTTTTCTGATAGGAAGTTTGAGAAAATGACGAGACTCAACGATTTTTTAGAGTTATTAAGAACTATAATGTTATTTACTATTCATAACCGTGTCCAAATCAACAAGGACACTCTCTCTAGCATTCAAACCTGTTTATAAAATGTTGAAGGCAAGATTGCGTTTTTGGAGCTTGAGTCACAGTTACAACGAGAAGAACTACAAAAGAAGGGTCATGACTCCCATTAGCAGTCAGAGATTGATCAAAATAATGGATCCATTTCAAGAGCAGATTTGCATGCAGATGTGAAGGTTCAACCTACATTTCACAAGACCTTCGTCAGGCCTTAGGAAGAAGTTGTGAACAACAAGAATAGAACTAGTGTCAAATATGAAAAGGATGTTTCCTTTCATATTCCGGAATCATCCAAGCCCATCCAGTTTCACAACGTTGGATTCCTTCAAGATGATCCATATTCACTTGATCTTGTTTCACAGATAATTAGATGCCAACATTGTGATTGAGTTGGACATGTGAAAGATCAGTGTTTTGATCATCATCCTTGTGAGCATTGTAGTAAGCGCACTCATCATTGAGACAGATGTTCCAAAAACAAAATTCTGGCAATAACAGAGGTTCACCTTGGATGTGTCGCTTCTTGGAAATGGTCTTCAATAGACAAGAAGATATACCAATCATACCACATAATTTGTTCTCGAGTATTGACTAGTCTTGCAGTGAAGACTTCATCTTCTCACCTTGTATCTGACAGGGGGTGAATTGATGGTCAGTTAGCAGCTTCAAAGCTTCATTATTTGAAAATTTATCAAGTGAGCCTGAACCACAACTTGAACTTGTTGTCTAAGAGTACAGTCATAGATTTCCATAGCCAGATTCAGATTTGTAGCCAGAGATAGATTCATGCTCCATGAGCATGCCTTTGGTTGGTTGGTGGTCTTCCTTAACCACCACCTACATGATATTTTGGTTTATGCTAAAATTTGTGTTAGGGAGAACTTCCACTAGCATAAGAGTTCAAATTCTAGCCAAATTAGAAATTGTTCTAGGAACTGTTTTGATAGTTCCAGAATTGGTGGTTAGCCTAAAACCACCACTAGTTGAGACCTCGAGTTCTTACACCTTTTTGGTTTGTTTGTGGTTTTATCTTAAAAACCACCTTTTTAGAGAGCACATTCAACCATTGGCTGTCATGCATTTTTGTATTTTGGTTCTCTTCTTGGAATCTCATATACACCACTTCGAATTAAGGTGTGGAATGTTAGCCACATTATCTGCTAGGGTTCTGGTGGACAATTAATGCATGTCCAAGAAACCTAGCAACTAAATCTAATGGTTTCATCGTTGCATTTACACATGTACAATTTACATAATTATTAATATATTGTTGACTTCATTTTCCAAATTGTGAGTCCAACAAAAAATTATAAGCCTAATGATTAGTGCATAGTGCATCATCATACATGACACCATTTTCAAAAGAACACATAGATAGCATTATTTTTTTGTCAACAAAAATGAATGAATACTAATTTAAGGTTGAATTTATGCTAATAAGGAGTTGTAACTCCATTGAATCAATTTTGATCTTTGGTTCCTATTGTTGTGTCTTCATATTAAGTAGGCATAAAGAAGACATGTAGGTAATATTCATAGCGTTGAATTTTTTATAATAAGAAATCACACCTGCATTCACTTAATTTTAATCCATAGTGCATCTTCATATCAAGTAGGGTTAAAGAAGACATGTTCGTAAATGCAAGCAATATTAGAAAGTAGTGAATGCAAGCTAGTTAAACAGACAATAAATATAAGCAAGTTGAGCCATGGAGGAATCTTGTGAGGTACCAATTGTAAATCCAGGGAGCCATAGGATGGGGAGTTGATTCAAATTAGAATTATTTATCCTTCATGAGTAACAATGAATTTATCAAAAAAGCAAGTGGAGTAGGAAGTAAGAAGATTCGTATGTGGAGCCATGGACGATTGTTAGGTACCAATTGTAGATAGGATGTGGATTTTATTCGTATTGGAATTGTTTCTCCTCTATGAGCAATAAAGGAATTACCACAACCAAAGCTCTTGATCTTCAATGCCCACCACTAAGATGTAATTTCAATAAATAGGTGATATATGTTTGCATGAGCTTAATAAAATAAGGATTCTATAATATAAAAATGATAACATTTTTTTTTGAAATATAATGATATGGAGAAAAGTTATGAATATTCCTTTTTACTTAATTATTATGGTGTATATAAAAATGAT
>APFE030199500.1:40990-52445 GCA_000404065.3 Pinus taeda
ATCAGGGGTAGCGCCTATGAAGCTAAAAATAGATGTAAAATTGCCTTGTAAAATGTTGTAATTTCGTAGTCAATCTAGGCCGTTGATTAGGCAGAAATATGACGGTAGATGTTATGTTTAATTTAGGGTTTTTTGAAAGGCAATCACTTGCTATATATGATGGAATTGTATTGAGTCTATGTAGATGTGTATTTTGAGTGAGGAAGAGAGAGGAGATTGAGAGTGAAGAGCGAATTACAAAGAATCTGCTATAGATTGTATCTCTTCATTTTGTTGGGTAATATAAAAGGAAGGACTAGTTGTTTCTTTGTGGATGTAGCCCAAATTGGGTGAACCACGTATATCTGTGTCTCTCTTGTTTTATGTGTTTTCTTTGTTTATATTTCTGCAATATTTTATGTGTTCCATTGCTCTGTAATATATAATTTTCTAACATCTCATGGGGTTTTTTATTTAAATCATAAAATAATTTAATAAAAGCGGTTTACTAAATTATTTTCCATAGTGAACATGATTTTACTATGGTAAAATTAAATCTACATGGTATCTTTCGACCCACCTAGTTAGAAATGGCTAGGTGAGCATTTTTTGGTGATAACACAGTATATTGGTGATTTTCATAGTTATATCAGGCATTATTTATTGTTGTTTGAGCCTACTACCATTGATGTAGCCAGTGTGAAGGCCATTCACCTTGAAATCAAGGGCAAGACTGACAAAGAGGATCATGCCAATAAACCATCTTTTAAACCTCATAGTGGCAGGTTTAAAGGAAAAGGCAAGGGAAAAGACAAGAAGCCAACTACAACCAATAAAGGAGGGAAGCCATCTTGCACACATTTCAATAAGGAAGGCCATGATGATGAACAATGTTAGAATTTTCATCCAGAATTGTAGACAAAGAGATTTGGTGGAAAGGGAAAATGAAAGATGGTGGCAATCGTGCAGCAGGACCATGGATCTACCTTTGGTGACAAGACATATATCACAATAAGTGGCATACAAGGTAACCTTTCTCTTCATGCTAATGAAAAATCTGAAATGCATGCAAGTACAAGTTATTCAAATGAGTATCTTGTTAATGAATGAAAGAGGACTGAATTGTTCCAAATTAGATTTGTGATGAAACATACTAAAGTGGTAACCTTTTTTGAATCGGGCTCTAAAGTAAATTTGATTTCAGAATCCTTGGTTAAAAAATTAGGGTTGGAGACCAAGCCTCATCCAAAACCCTATCGGGTAAGTTCTTCCACTTGATAAGATACTCTGAAATTGATTGATTTCGTAGCTGTCAGGTTTTGGTTTCCGCAACTACTTCAGGTTCCAATATGATTTTTCCTTCCTCGCCAAGTTCCAACACTATTGATTGAACTGGGAGCTTGTCACGTATAACCTTATTTAAGCATTAAACATGGAGAGTTGGGGGCTCTCAGGAAGATGCAAGAAGCTCCAATATGTATGCCATAGTACCAATCTTTTGCAACACCTTGTAAGGACCATAGTACTTTGGTGATAATTTATTATCCTTATTAGCTTGCTTGAGGGACATTTGTTTGTATGTTTGTAGCAGTATAAATACCCAGTCACCTATATCAAAACTTCTTTCTCTGTGATGCTAATCTACCTCTTTTTTCATTCTATTCTATGCCAAAGTGAGGTTATCCTTTAAGAGTTGGAGAACTTGTTGTTGTTGAGGGTCTACCTTAACACCTTCATGAGATACAATATGACCCAAATATTCCACCTCTTGTACTCCAAATAAACATTTGGAGGTTTTTGCATGTAATTGTTTTTCCTCCAATAGTCTGAGCGCTCTATCAACATGTTTAGAATGATCCTTCCAAGACTTGTTGTAGATTAGTATATCATCAAAAAATACTAACACAAATATTCTAAGGAAGGGTTTGAAAATGGAATTCATCAAACCTTGAAATGTAGAAGGTGCATTGGTAAAGCCAAAAGGCATGACCAAAAATTCATAATGACCCTCATGAGTTCTAAATGTTGTTTTCAGAATGTCTTCAATCTTCATTCTGATTTGATGATATCCTGCATGAACATCCAACTTGATGAAGTAAATTGCTCCATGCAATGAGAGGAATGGGAAATTTATCTTTAATATTGAGCTTGTTAAGATCTCTATAATCCAGACACATGCACCATGATCCATCATTCTTGTGCACCAATACTACTAGAGCAAAGAAATAACTTTGACTAGGTTTAATTACACCAACCTCTAGCATTTATGCAACCATAAGTTCAATTTCACTCTTTTGTGCATAGGGATATCTGTAAGGCCTGGTGTTTAGAGGAACACTTCTTGGAATCAAATAAATAGCATGATCATGATCACAAATAGGTGGGAGGCCTTTGGGAGTCTCAAATGCCTTAGAATGATTGTCTAAGACTTTTTGGAGATATGGAGAAATAGAGGATTTCGACTTGGGAACCTCTAGCGAACATAATTGTGCAATCACTCCATGTTGTTATTTCTTTAGAAGCTTTCTCATGCTGTTAGAGTTGATTATATTTCCCGGTTTC
Organism: Pinus taeda; assembly: GCA_000404065.3. NCBI lineage: Eukaryota > Viridiplantae > Streptophyta > Pinopsida > Pinales > Pinaceae > Pinus > Pinus taeda. The sequence continues at coordinate 43,532 of APFE030199500.1, forward strand.
CCTACGATGCCCCTTAATTCAACTTCCTTTCCTTCTAAAAAAACATTCAAGAAAAGTTCTTGAAAATTAAAAGTTATCGTACCCAAAGATTGTAGCCATTGGACTCCTAGCACAACATCAGCACCACCCATTGGAATGGAAAGCATAGGGCTATTCAACACATATCCTCCCATGGATAGCTTGATATTATGGCACTTTCCAGAGAAATTTATGGTTCTTCCGTTTGCAACCATCACTTGACACTATGGTGCTGAATATAGGAAGCAATTCAATTCCTTCGCTATCTTACAATGAATAAAATTATGGTTACTTCCTGAACCAATCAACACTATTACCTTTTTCTTCTCGATATGTCCTATCTTGATAGTTTTAGGAGTGGTTATTCTAGCCAATGCATTACAAGATATGGTCGGATCCTTTTTTTCTTTCTCTAGGCTTTGTTCCTGGTGTGTATCCTCTTCTTTTGATGTTTCTTGTTCCTTTTCTTCTTCCTCTTCACAATTTATGTAAAATAATTTCTTCTCAACACAATTATGACCTTTAGTGTATTCACTATCACAACTGTAACAAAGCCCTTTTGCTCTTTTTTCTTCCAATTGTTGTGGTGTCAACCTTGTAGGTTGTGGAAGGCTAGGGACAACAACACTTCCATCTTTATAGTTGCGATTGATAGGCTTCCTTGTTGCCATAATTTTGCTTTCAATTTTTCTTGCCAACCTGAATGCCTTCTCCAATGAATCAAGTTCCCAAATGTGAACTTCATGTTCAATGTTATCATTTGATGTCACTATGAACACATCAATCCTATGCTCCTTTATAATATCTTTTACCCTTATATTCAATTTTTGGAAGTCCTCAATGTGCTCCACCATTGAACCTTTTTGTTTGAGATTTATCAATTGGCTAAAAAAAGTGTTGCTTTTTGTATCTTCAAAATGTGCTATCATTTCTTCCATAAAAATTGCCCAAGTGTCAATTTTTTATGAGAGCAAAGCCATCGATACCATACAAACTGATTGGGTTCCAAATATAAAGTTGCAATGCATACCTTTTGTGTTTTTTTCACATTATTGAGATCGAATATTTCTCCATTTGAAGTATCCATGTTACGGGATTCTTGCCATCAAACTTCCTCATATCGATCTTTGGAACATGGTGGGTCTTTATTCCAATGTTAGAGTCTATGAAATCATGATTAACATTTCTTTTGTCCTCATCATGAGTTTTCTCTACTACCTTTTCGCCATTAGGAAGGCTTTCTTGTAGCAACTTTGTCAATCCTTCCTTCAAACCTTCCATGTATTTCTTCAAATCTTCAATGTTGTCATTCTTTGAATCATGATTAAAATTCCTTTTGTTCTCATTATGTTTTTTCTCTACTACCTTTTCGCCATTAGGAGGCCTTTCTTGTAGTAACTTTGTCAAACCTTCCTTCCAACCTTCCATATATTTCTTCCAATCTTCATTGTTTTCTTTCATACCATCCATCTTATCTTCCACATCTTTCTTTAAACCATCCATCTTAGTTTTTGTTACTATTTGTGAGAGTGAAATTTGTTGCATTGGTCTCATAATTTTGATATATCATGTTGCATTTCTTCCCCTTCTTCATGAGTCATGCTAGTGATTTTGTAGAAATTTTATGAATAATATGACACTTATTTAACCGAGATTATCCTGAATATACACTATTACTGAATGCATTCATAATACATAATCTCATCTACATTGATCATCAATTCAGCAGTATTCAGAAACATACACATGCGCACATTGAAGCATCAATCACACATATCAACACAGTATGTACCCGGGGAAAGCATAAAGCTGAAAACCCCACAACTATATGTATATTATATTGATTGAGATCATGTAACAATACACAGTACAATCCCCGGATGCGGGTGCATGTGAAGGATGAGCGGCAGGTGGCTCGTCACATGGGCAGCTGTCAGCCCGGACGAGCTACCATAAACCAACACGCCCAAGTAATAACTACGCAGGAGGCTTCAGACAGTGAGAAGACTCGTTCGGCTCCAGAGCAATTTATGGCGACAGGGATAATCCTTGGGAAGACAAATCGGGTTAAGGCGCCATTCAATGCGCAACCTGGAACAAGGAATATGGCAACCCATAAGTGCGTTCACCATACTGCATTCCCGCATTTCTCACAGAGACCTGAGCAGATTCTGAAGGCGACAGAGCATACTCTGGCAAGGTGCAGGCTTTCACCAAGGATTCTTGTCAAAAGAGGCAGTTGTAGAATGTCTGAGCAGCTAAGGATGAGCAGTCGAAGAGGTGGCTCGAGGGGCCGTCCTGCTACATAGAGGCCCGCCACTTCACCCTCTTCCTCTGTTGATATTCCTCCCGAACTAGGCAGCAGTCCGCGTCGAACAGTTGGCCAGCGATTTGAAAGAGACAGGGGGGAACCCATGGAATGCGGTCACCGGGAACATCCAGCAGTTAGATACCGCATCCCCTGCACATTGGAGAATAATACGCTCATTGTGTCAATCACTGTTGAGCACTGTAGCGACCTCCGGAGGCCACGGGACAACTTGACAGTGCCAAGGGTGGATATGCAGGTCCCCAGAGTGGATTTGAGGCAACCCATTCAAGCTGAAGAGGTCGGAACCAGCGAACCCGCCCAAGGAGGGATGCGCCCAGATGAGGCGGAAGACAAGAAGCTCAAGGGGTTAACGGTGGAGGACGAGCCTCACCTAACTGATGAGGACTAGCTCAGAAGCCTCTCCGTTCTCTCGGCCAGGAATGCTACTCTCAGTCCATCTCTCTCTGTTTTACTCTGTGTTTTTGTTTGTCAAGGCGTCAAGGTCCACCGTGAAGGTTTATGTGTCATCAATGTCAGTCTACGTGTCGATTATGTCAAGTCATGGGTCCATCGTGTCAAGTTATCTGTCCGCTATGTTGGCTCAAAAGCCTATTGTGTCGATTATATGCTAGTTATGTAGGTTGGAAGAAACTGGTTCCTTTTTGCCAGATGTACTGGATGGATAGTCATGGGAAATTCTCTTCGGAGAAACAAGGCTTCGGCCTTTTTGTAAAACTGGATGTAAATTTTCGTTTTTTTGTAATATAAATTAGTGCAGTCTTACGGAGAAAAAAACAATACACAGTACAATACTAGCTCCACCTATTACACACAATACAACACAGATCTGAATCAATCACTGGCTCAAATCACCTATGTTTCTTGCTTGCCTCCACTACACAATCCTACATAGAGAATACCATGAGAATGAATCTCCAAACTCATATTTCCCTTGTGTGACACTATGCAATCCTCATTGGAAAATAAATCCCACTAATTGTGCAAATCACATGCACAACTATAGTCACAACTAACAGCTGTCTTGCCCTTTCACTCACCTCTAACACTTGTCTCCACTGAACTGTCCATGCACTGAGTTGACTGATGTATCCTTCAGTTGCTTTATGAGTTAATAAATAGTGAATTAATTAATAACTAATTCACATCACTCAACATTAGTCTATTTTCCAATTAGACTAACTACAACTAGTTCAACTAAGTCAAAGTGAACACAACTCCATCAACTCCTGATCCAACTCCACAGAACTCAATCACTGAAGTCCTAACTGAAGTCGTCCATGCAATAGCTCAAGTTAACCCATAGGAACCATGTATTTCCTTCTGGCAATTGCATGTTCCACATCTGTAACTCGAACTGAAGTGCTCCAAGAGAATAAGATAATGTTTATAGTCCAAATATTATTAAGAGCTAATAATATTCGACTGTTCTATTTTTAGCCTGGCAGTCTAAAAATAGACTCTTCCCATATGTCTAAAAATAGAGGTCCATCTATTTTTACCAACTTGACCAATCATCCACAAATAGCATCCTGCAACTCATAGACCATGATCCATATGTCTAGAAATAGACAGTATAAAAATAGACTTTGCGCCAAAAATAGCCTGCAGGCCCACTTAGTGAAGGCGACTTCTTTCCACTAAGCTCCATCATCTTGTTGCATTCTCAGCACTCCCTGTCAACAAGATATGGATTATCAGCAACCCCTATCCTATCTCAGTGGTACTCGAATTTTCTCCTCGTGAGCGCCTTCATCAAGATATCAGCATCCTGATCCTCTGTGGGAATATATGAAAGTAACATGATTCTACGCTGCACACAATCTCTGATATGATGGTACTTGATGTCGATGTGTTTGGATCTATCATGAAATACAGGATTAGCCAAGAGTTTAATGCAACTTTGGTTATCATAGTAAATCACTGTATGATCCAAATGAGACCCGAACAACCCGACCAAGATCTTCCTCATCCATATAGCCTCGCATGCAGCCAAACTTGCTACCATATACTCGGCCTCCGCTGAACTGAGTGCCACGGATCTCTGCTTCTTGGTGTACCAAGAAAATTTTGTCGATCCGATACTGAAGATCCCTCCAGGTGTGCTCTTTCTGTCCGTTGGGCTCTCTGCCCAATCTGCATCCGTGAAGCCACATAGCTTCACCTCATCCTCCTGTTTGTACCACAATCCATATCCCAATGTGCCTCTGAGATAACACAATACATTCTTTCCTTCCTTCCAGAAGAGCTTGGTAGACTTAACCATGGCTTGTGAAAGTTGGTTAACAGCATCGCATATATCGGGTCGTGTATTGACCAGATACATAAGCGACCCCACCAACTGTCCATAAACAGTGGCATCCACTACCTTCGCTGAAGTAGCATCCTCCTTCCTCCAACCTCCAGGAAGAGGAGTATCAATAGGCTTGCAACCATGCATGTTGAACTTCTCTAGTATCTCCCAAGCATACTTACCCTGAGAAACAAACAATCCATCAGTGCGCTGCCAAATTTCCAATCCCAGGAAATAATGAAGGAGGCCCAAGTCCTTCATCTCAAACTTCCGAGCAAGATCCTCCTTGCATGAAAGTATCAACAGCTCATCTCCCGTTAGAATCAAATCATCTACATATAGTACAATGATAAGCAACTTACCCTCCACCACAATTTGGTATAGGTTAGGATCCGCCTCACTCTTGGAGAATCCAAGTCTAGTGAAATAGCTGTCTATCTCTGTGTACCAAGCACGAGATGCTTGTTTCAACCCATTCAGCGCTCTCTTGAGCCTGCACACATGCGACTCGCTGCTGAAGATCTCAAAATCTTCAGGCTGCTCTATGTACACTTCCTCCTCAATGACCCCATTGAGGAACGTAGTCTTCACATCCATCTGATGAATGTGCCACCCCATCTGCGCTGAGAGAGCAAGAATCATTCGTATAGAAGAATAACTTGCGACAGGTGCAAAGGTATCCTCATAATCGATCCCCTCTATCTGTGAGAAGCCTCAAGCAACAAATCTTTACCACACTCCCTTCAACTTCCTACTTCACTTTGTAGATTCATCTCGAACCCACCACTGATTTCCCTTCTGGTCTTGGGACAATCTCCCATGCACTATTTCTGACAATCAAATCATACTCTTCTACCATGGTGTCTACCCATGCAAGTTCCTCCACAACTTCCTCAAAAGAGGATGGCTCCATCACGACACATTTGCTCACAAGAGTCATGTATCCAGTGTACCGATCCGATGACTGTCTCTACCTGTGCTCTGTTGTAGGTGGTCCTACAACCTTCTCTGCATCTTGAGCCAGTCGCTCAGCTTCTGTAATGCGCTTTCGCCCTCTGATGGTTGGCGCTACATGAGTGGTCTCTTCCACTCCATGAACTTCCTTTTGTGGTTGATCCATGTCCTGAAGCTCATACTTAGGAACTAATAGCTCCTCATCTGCATGCAAGTGTGGCTCCCTCTCAAGCGAACACTTCATGGCTTTCTCCTCCTGAAATTTTATATCCCATTGCACAACAGTCTTGCGACTGTCTGGAAAATACACACGATAGTTATGGGGCGTATCAGTGTACCCCACAAATATCCCAACCTCTATGGTCGGCTCCAACTTCTTCCTAGCATCCTTCGTTACATGCATGTAAAGAGGAGAACCAAAAATCCTCAAATGGGAAATATCAGACCTCTTACCAGAATAAGCCTCATCTGGTGTACTCATGCCAAGTATCTTGTGAGGACAACGGTTCTGCACATATAATGCAGTATTGCATGCCTCCACCCACAAGTGAAGGGGTAGGCTTTGATCATGCAATATTGCCCATGCAGAACCCACGATCGTTCTATTCTTCTACTCAACAACCCTATTCTGCTGTGGGTTATGGGGAGCTATGAGCTCTCTTTGAATCCCTTCTGCACTGCAGAAATCCTTGAACTCGCCAGAGATGAATTCACCACCATTGTCGCTCCTAAGAGCCTTCACCTTCTTCCGTGATTCCTTCTCGAATAGTGCTTTGAACTCACAGAGCTTTGAGTATGTCTCGCTCTTCTTTTGCATGAAGAAGATCCAGCACTTTCGGGAGAAATCATCAACAAAGATCACATAGTACCTGTGTTTTGCTTTCGAAGAAAATGAGAAAGGTCCACACACGTCTGTGTGAATTCTCTCAAGGATCATCGTTGTGTGACTATCCTTCTTGTGAAAGGTGGCTTTCACAAACTTTCCCAAAATACACCCCTTGCGCTGATTTGACTGCGCAAGAGTGCCTTTAGGAAGCCTAGTAGAGATCTGCTGCAGTATCTTCACTGAGCAGCCATCTACATGCAACTGATAAAGGTTCTTGACTCAAACCCCTATCTTCTGGGTTTCTCCAGTTGTCTTGCTACACAGGAAAGCCTTTCCCTCGCTGAAAACAACATCATATCCCTTGTCTTCTAACATCTCCACAGAGATAAGATTCTTCTTCAATCCTAGAACATGCATCACTTCCTTCAATATGAAGGGCCTACCATGTTGGAAATAATACTGAGAGGGGGGGGTGAATCAGTATTATCAAGTCAATTATTTTCTTTTTCAAACTCAGATCATATACGCTACTTTAGTTAGTGAAAACCGCGTATATATGCAACTACAAATAAGGAAACCCATGTATACCATGCAGACTTATAATTTAATTTATCTTATAGATGTTGATCATTAATCTATGTATCAAAATCAAATAAATAGTGAAACAGAGCAGAAGACAATCACACACAAGAACATAAGATATAAGGTGGAAACCCAATGTGGATGAAAACCACCTGCTGCAATTCATCTCTATCTTCCTTTATTTAGAAACTTATTTTTACAATGTTTCTGTACTGGTGCAGTCCTTTACCAATAAGCAGGTTGCTACCTATAGAGAGCTACAACCCTCTCTCATTCTCCATCTTTTCTTGGAAGGGATCTACAACCCCGTTAGCTCTTGTACTAGCTGGGATCCTAGTACGAAAGCTACTACTTGCAGAAGGCTACAACCTTCTCTTTGCTTCCAGGGACAACGTTTCATAAATTTTCAGACTGGATCCATGAACATCAATCAATCATCAAGAATTTCTGTACCAAACAATCTCCTTTTCACCAATTAATACTTAATCAAATAGACACTTCTCTGACAGCTGTACCCAAAACATAGTAACAGTAACCACACACCAAATTCTGAACCCAGAACACTACAGCAATAAACAGAAGCAACTAGAACACAATTCAAGAGACGTATGCTACTTTAATAACCAGAAACCTGCATGCATACGCTTCTGTGTTTGGACCAACCTGTGTATACGTTGTTTTTAGTCATAGAACCAGCGTGTATATGCGCCTTCACTTCACTAAACTTGCATATAGATCTATAAAGGATAATTCACTCTTCCAATCATTCAAACATTAGTTAACCCAGATTACCAGATTTATAGATCAAGCATGTGCCACATATAACAGATTAAAATCATTCAAAGATACTATTATTCAAGCCTTAATATTTTGACCTTTCAATAGAACTTATCCTTCTCGTTGTGCTCAGGTTCCTCCTTCATTCAGATCTAGATCTACACCATAACCCAATCCCCAGTATTCCAGATCTAGCACTTTATCAGATATTCAATTAATTCAGATTATCCTTTGCCAAATGATCTCCTTCCTCTTTTATAGTCTTAGGCCTTTCACAATACCATGGTCCTAAACCATAGAAAATCAATACCATGGACTCAATACTTGGGATCAACACTTTTGACGAGATACCATGGCCCAAAAACCATAGGTCCAAATACCAAGGACTAAATACCATGGACCAAAAATAAGTTCTCCCAGATGTATGCGCTTTTTCTTTCATGAAAGTACGTGTATATGCATACGCGACTTGGAAACGTCTAACCAGCGTGTATACATGGATTCGTCAAGGTGAACCTGCGTATACATCGTTTTCTTCTTTTTGAGTGCCTGAACTGTGATCTGTCACCAGAGTGAGTTGCCATCAAGGACAACACCTGTGCCATAGCACCAAACTTGTGCCATAATGCCAACAATCTCCCCCTTTGGACTTGATGGCAACCCTAAGATCCTCAAAGCCATTCTCCCCCTTTGTCATCAAGGGCAAATGGTTGTGCTCCCCCTGAGTACATGCTGAAATCTCTGCTCTGTTGTGCTGACCAAGCTTCCCCTGAGTTGTAGGCAAGATCTGCAAAAAGATGTTCTTCAAGAAGAACCATGACTTATACATCATAAAAGACCTTCCTATCACCAACAAACTCTATACATGCATCCATCACCCAACCAAGTGGGGATACACCAGAAATTTACATAAGACAACCAAGTACATTACATCATTAATCCCATGCATAGTGGGGAAACCAAAATAGGCCGTTACATGACCTTGACAAAAAAACGATATACATGACATAGAGACGAAATAGCAAGACTTATGAAAGTCACTAATAACTGATATCAACAGCATCTGTCAATCACTCTATAGATCAGCAACCATGTTTTCCTTCTATTCTCCTTCTGAAGCTGATCCACCTGAACC
>APFE030199513.1:0-14329 GCA_000404065.3 Pinus taeda
TGTAGTGGCACTATCAACTACAGAGGCAGAATACATGGCAGCCACTCATGCAAGCAAGGAAGCAGTTTGGTTGCAGAGATTGTGTTCAAGTATGGGGTTAATACAGCAAGCTATAAGGATAGCCAAAGTGCAATTTTCTTGGCAAATAACCCTACTTATCATTCAAAGACAAAGCACATTGATTTTCAGTATCACTTTGTGAGGGATATGATAGAAGACAAAAAGGTGTTGCTGGTAAAGGTGGGCACTTTGAAGAATATTGCAGATGCATTGAAAAAATCTGTGAGCTCTGAGAAGTTCTCTTGGTGTAGAGAAACAATGGGCGTTTCAGGGCTAAAAAAATGACTAAGCTCTCATGTGACCCCTTGTGGAAAGAAAACAACAAGTGGGAGACAAATCATCCAAAAAAATAAACAGAACCAAAAGATACAAAATAGCATATACAAACAACTCTAAATAAGAAGTCAAGGATTCATGATCTAAATATGCATAATTAAGATATAATGTATAGGAGAATTAATGCACTTTTGTATTAATAAAGGCAGGAAAAGATTACAACTCTTGTAAGCCTTGACTTTGTGAATCTCTCCCAGTTATATTGTCTTTCCTTGCCACAATGGTAAGCCTTCAATCACATCTAAATCACATGGATGTATCATGGACCTCTATACAAAAATAAGTAACATAAGGGCATAATTTAGAGTCTTCGAAAGCCAACCAGGACTCGATGGTAGGTGCTAGATTTATACGGTAAATTAGGAGGTTTTGGATTTACCTTTCAAACCTCCAAGTGGAAAACCAAAAGTGAAAGGAAAATGAAAGGAGAAGAGGACGGCATCAGCCAAGAAAGATGAAGGATAAAGACCTTATTGCAATCACTGCAAAAAGGAAGGTCATGATGACAATCATTGTTGAAAACAATACTCAGAAAAGAGACCAAAGAAGTATGGAGGAAAAGGGAAGCAGATGACAGTGGCAACTGTGCAGCAAGACCTTGGATCCGATTCAGGAGATGAAGCATTGATCACAGCAGCAGGAACAAAAGGTACTCTTACACCTCATGTTAATTCTGAATCACATGAAGGCACTAGTTCAATAGATGAGTCTCTTCCTAATGAACGAAAGATATTTGAGCTATTTCATATTAGAATTATCATAAACCATACAAAAGTGGAAACTCTATTTGATACTGGATCCCAAGAAAACTTAATTTTAGAGTCCTTGGTAAAGAAGCTAGGCTTGGAAACCAAACCACATCCAAAACCCTACCCGCTTGGATGGATACATGATAAAGAAAAACTGAATGTAACTAAGCATTGTAAGGTTAAATTTGTGATCGCTTCTAAGATAATGGATGAGGTAAAAGTTGATGTGATACTATTGGATATCTATGGCATGGTGTTAGGGAGTCCATATCTATATGATAGAAAGGCAATCTTATTCCATCATGAAAACAAATACCAAATCACAAAAGATGGAGTAGAATATATTGTAAGGGCTCATCAAACTAAAATTAGTGCCAGCCTTGTAAGTGCAGGACAAATGAAGAGGTTGGTAAATTCCAGTAAGGGTTGCATGGTTATGATTGTAAGGGGAAAAGATGAAGAATTATCCAATGATTTCCAGGGTTGAGATCATGTGCATAAAAATGAATTATGTGAATTAACTTCTAACTATGATGAGATGTTTCAGGAACCAAGAGGATTACCTCAAAAGAGGGAAATTCAACATGAAATCCATTTGCAGCATGACACTCCTTTACCAAATATTGGCATGTACAAGATGTCGACGATTGAGATGGAGGAGATCAAAAAGCAGGTGTAGGAACTATTGAACCAAGGGGTCATCAGAGCAAACACTTCTCCTTGCGGCTCACCGATTGTCTTAGTGCCAAAGAAAGATGGCACATGGAGGATGTGCGTGGATTATCGAGCACTAAACAAAATCACGGTGAAAAATCGTTACCCTCTTCCCGGTATTGATGACTTATTAGATCAGTTAAAGAATGTTGTCTATTTCACCAAATTGGATTTGCATAGTGGTTATCACCGGGTCTGAATTGCAGAGCAGGATGTGTGGAAAACTGCCTTCAAGACCAAAAAGGGATTGTTTGAATGGACGGTGATTCCATTTGGACTTTGCAATGCTCTAGCCACTTTCATGAGGGTCATGAATGATCTCTTTAGGCCTTTCATTGATGAATTTTTTCTTGTATATCTAGATGATATCCTTGTCTTTAGTAAAAGTTGGAATGAACATGTATGTCATGTGAAGAAAGTGCTTGATGTAATGAAAAACACAAATCTCTATGTAAAATTGTCAAAGCGTGAGTTTGGAAAAACCTCTTTGGTTTACCTAGGTCAAATTGTTGGTCATGGTCAGCTAAAAATTGATCCTTGTAAACTTGAAGCAATTGTAAATTGGCCTAAGCCTACTAGTGTAACTGAGGTTCACAGCGTTTTGGGTGTAGTACAATATTGGAGTAGATTTATTGTCAATTTCTCTATTATTGCAGCACCTTTATACGCATTGACAAGTGTAAAACAAGTCTTTAAATGGGGAGTAAAGCAGCAGAAGTCCTTCGAAACATTGAAAGAAAAGATCAGCACCGCACCGATCTTGGCCTTACCAGATCTCCAATAGCCATTCGATATCGAGACAGACGGTAGTGGATATGCCATGGGAGTTGTACTGATGCAACAAAAGAAGCCGATATGTTACCATTCAAAGAAGTTCTCTTAGGATGTGATAAACTATCCCACTTATGACAAGGAATTATATGTGTTGGTCTAGAGTGTGAAAAAGTGGAAACACTACTTGATCGGTATGGAGACCATCATCCATACGGATCATTAGCCCTTGCAGTATCTTTAGTCACAGACCAAGTTGCAGCAATCTCATCATTTCAGGTGGATGGGTTTTTTGCAGCAATTTCATCTCGTAACAAAGTATAAGAAGGGCACTAGCAACAAAGTGGTCAATATGCTATCTCGCCCTCCTATTTCTGCTTCTATTATTTTTCATAATGATTTGTTATCTTTTGAAAGTTATGCTGAACAATATGATAACAATGATGACTTTAAGGAGATTTATGCAAAACTAACTCATGGTTCACAGGTGGACAACTATCACTTGCAAGGGAAACTATTGTATCACCTTAGAAAATTGTGCATACCCACAGGAAAAAGGGTACATGTAATCCGGGAGGCCCACACCTCCCTTGTGTCTAGTCATTTTGGTATTGAAAAAACTTTGTTTCATGTACAAAGATTTTGTTTTTGGCCTCATATGAAGAACATTGTGACTCGCTATGTAAAGGGTTGTGTGATGTGTTCTGTTTCAAAGCCCTCTCATAGAAAAATCGTGCTCTACACATCACTCCCTATTTTGAGTCGTCCATGGGAAAGTGATATGGATTTAAATAAGAATGCAAAAAAATATAGAGATAACCATATACAGAAAGATGCAGTGGAAATAATACTTCATTTCATTAATGGAAAATACTGAAATATGCTTACAACTAGAAATGGAAATAAACCAGCTAGGGCGATGGTAGCTTATCTCTAAGAAGAGATGTGGTAGCTACATGCCTCTAAACTGTGTTAAAATGAGGCTCGAAGGCCTATTTATTGTTGAGAAACAATGGAAAACCCTTCACATCCCAAAACCTAACCTTAGAAGATGAAACGCCAAATTGTGGGCCCCGTTTTGGGTAAATTGGTACATAAACTTCCTGGGGTCGTAACTTTGGTACTCGATCTCTGTTTGACGTGTACAATAGCTCGTTATAAAGATATATCTGAGCACTACAACTTGGGGAAGGACAACATTGGTCCATGGAACCATGTTGCCCCCATATTCTCCAAAAAACGTCGTTTAGGGCCTCAAAATGGCTCCAGAAGTTTAGGACCCGAAAAACTGCTAAAAATAGTACACTATGCTACAATTTGGGGAATTGAAAAACTGAAAGAGATAGTTGTGGGGGTCCAAATGGGATAGGTGGGTGGACACCAACATCCACCTAGATCATTTCCCCCACCTTAGGAAGCAATGTTCCCCATTGCGTTGAGTTCCTCCATCTGCTGAACTTGGTCCCTGGTGAGCTGTTCTGCAATCTCAAATGTGTCCAGTAATGGTGGGAAGCATGGTCAAGGGTCGTACAAATTGAACACTTGGTGCATGCGAAGGAATGGAGGAATGTTGTGCTCCAAATCATTATTTCCCACAGCCTTAGTAATGGTGTAAGGACCATGTCAGCGTGGTCAGAGCTTCTGATGGGCTCTTGTAAGGCATTCTTTCTGCAGATGCAACCAGAATACGTTGCCCACATGAAGCTTGTGTGGGACCCCTGTGGGTGAGGAGAAGATGTTCCCGTGTTTTGTCATGACCATATTCCTTTGTTGTTGTTGTTGCTGCTGCGTGGAGGAACCCTTCGTGGGGGTCATGGATGTGGTGACGATCTTCCCCTTACTTTTGGTGCGAATCAGACAGAAAATGAATTTCCTAGTTTGGGAGATGAGCTTGCTACCTTTCTTAGTAGAGATCAAAGAAGTGGTAGTAGGTGGGGCTACCTCTGGTATCCTGTATAATGAATTATCCACGAGGCCTTGAATCATACACAGCATGTCGCCTCCACAATTATGGCTGGCCTAATAGTACATCACAAACATCCAGAGGTGTAACATCACACAATACCTCGTTTGAGAAGGGCTTGATGCTGTAGGGAAGGCAACACTGCTGGCAAACTTTGAGATCTCGTCCTTCCTAAAGCCACCCGATACTGTACAGATGCAGGTGTGGTGTAGTTGGTAGGCCCAACCACTTCATGACCTCTGCTGAAATGAGGTTCTTTTGGCTGCCACTGTCGACAATGATTGCAGTGGCGAACCCTTCACCCACATCTATGAGTGGAAAAGCCATTCCCCTCCTCTGGATCTTCAAAGTCGTTTTTCTGGATCTTGGTGGTGGTAACAGTAGCGCTGGGATCCGCATCAATGATCTGCTTCCCTTTACCATTACCCTTGTCGGGTTCTGGCTTAGGGTCAGAACATGCATTTTATTTGGAAGCCTTCAACTCGGCCACCAACGACTACTTGGTCTGACACTTGTGTTGTGAGTGGGGCTCTTGTGGAACTCACACCACTTTCCAGTGTCCTTCTTTGAATTCGTGGTGTTGTTCTTTTCTGTTAGCTTCGACGGGTTGTCTTGGGTCACCCCGCCTTGGCTTTGTCCTTTGGTCTTTGAATTTGCAGATCCAAAGTCTTGCTTCTTTTGTTTGAACTTTTGCTTGATTTTGACAGCGTATCGGTATGCCGTGTCGAGTGAGGAGATGTTCAGGAACTCCATCTCTTAATGGATGTATCTGTGTAGGTAGCCATGGTATTTGAGTACCAGATGTAGATCAAAATCTTTGATACCCAACTATGTGCAAAGGGTATGAAAAATGCTAGTGAACTCTGACACATCTTGGTCCCTTCCCTACCATAGTGTGGTCCATTTGATGTATTTGTCTTCATAGCTTTTGACAAGGTAGTACTACTCCTTGATGGCATCCCAAAATGAATCCCAAGTGGGTGCGACTAAAAATAGTGAGCCTGTACTTCATCCTTCTACTTGTAGTAGGTTTCCCACCAGTCCTTGACGTGGGGGGCTGCTTTGAGAAGAGAAAAAATAATCTTTTCCCGACTCAAAAATTCATGAACAGAAAAATACCCATCTAGCAGATTTAACCATTTATCTATAACATTTGCATCTATTTGACCCTCGAATATGGGGATTTCAAAATTAACTTGTACCTTAAAGGGCGTGGAGTTTCCAGAGTAGTTGTTGGAAGCCGATGCGTCGCCTCTGGGTAGCCATTGAAGGATCTGTGCAAAGTTGTCGATCATTGCGTTCGTTTGCCACTCGAGGGCTTCTTCGAGCAAGATTTTGATAGGACAGGTCCTGAAATTCCGAAGCCGTTTTGAGACCCTAAAAATAGTAAACTGTGCTACAATTTGGGAAACTGAAAAAATGAAAGAGACAGTTGTGGGGGTCCAAATGGGATAGGTGGGTGGCCACCAACATTCACCTAGATCAGGAAGTGTGTCAATGGATTTTGTAGGAGGTTTGCCTTTTTCTAGAAAGAGTCACAACTATTTGTATGTCGTCATTGACCATTTTAATAAGATGTGTATTTTGATGCCTTGTAAAAGAAAATCATTGTAGAGTAGACTGCTCATCTTTTCTTTCAGCATGTTTGGGTCCATTTTGGTTTGCCCACATCGATTGTGTCAGATCGGGACTCTCACTTTCTTGGAGATTTTTCAACCAGCTTGTGGAAGATGATGGACACCAAGTTGAAAAGAAACACGACATTCCATCCACAGACTAATGGACAGACAAAGGTTGTAAATTGCACCGTGGTATAATTGTTGTGAGGCTATTGTGGGAAACATCCTAAGTTGTGGGATGAGCATCTTCCATATGTCTAGCATTCCTACAACCAAGTGGTGCACTCATCTACGCATTGTTCACCATTCGAGACATGTTTTCATTACCTGCCAAAAGACCCCTTTGATATGGTCTTTGGAAGGCAAGATGACTCCAGTGGACATAATGACAAGGCCAAAGCACAACAGTTCATTCAGCGGATCCAGTTGATTCACCAAGCAGTACAAGAGCAGTTGGAGAAACGTCAAGCCCGTTACAAGGCTCGACATGACAAACACTGAGTCGACCATCAATTTGAAGTGGGTGACAAAGTGTGGTTCCATATCAGCAAGGATAGGATGAAGGGAGAAGGAAATAAGTTGCGACCAATCCGGTATGGTCCATTCACCATTTTGGAGAAGATTGAAAATAATCCCTTCTATCTCGATTTGTCGATATATATGTAGATGTACTCTGTAGTGAATGTGGAGAACTTAAAGTTGTATGAGCCACCATTTATTATGGACACCGAGGAGGTGGACACAGTTCCTACAATTGATGACGTTGCACCAAAGTATCTCGATGAGTTACCTGAAGACATCATCCTTGACATAAGAACCGAGACTTCACGACAGGGAGTCGTGGAATACCTTTGAGTTGGTTTCAAGGGGATGCACACTATCAAGAAAAAATGGCTGGAAAAAGAAAGAGTGAGGGAAAAATTCCCTCACTTACTAATTGACTAATAAAGCTTTTGACGGTCCAAAAGCTCGTCAATGGGGAGGATTAATCTAGGTGGATCTCTAGACACAGTGGCATGGAGAAAGCTCCAAATTCAAAGTGGTGGAAAGGCAATGAACTTGAAATCAGATCAAAGTGTTCATTGCCCCGATTCCTACGGTGTGAATGACACTCGAATATGAGTCTGGATGAAGGAGATAGAAGCAATCAAAGCTAGGTTGACTTTTGATAAGTGGGCATGTTTAACGAGGACACAACTTGGCATTTTCTGGCAGATGGAATCTGGCCAAATCTGGCCAAATTCCAGTAAAAACCATTTCCTATTTAAAAAGACTCCTTCGGCCCAAAAACCAAATTTCCAAAAAAAGAACCCCTTTTGTTTTATATAAGAAAAAAATATAAAAAAAGGGGGTGGCGTGCCACCAACCCCGCCACCCCAACTCCAACCCACAACTAACAACAAATGTAATAATGGTGGAGGGGCAGGCCATGACCCCCAGCCCCTCCCACGGAACTCCCATCAACCAACATCAAAGCGGGGTGGGGGGGGCGGCCATGACCCTGCCACCCCACAACCCTCAACAACCCACACTACAGAGCGGTATGCGACCATTAAGTTGGTGGACTGTCCTTGGGGCACAGACCCATCCACTTAAAAAAGAATGCGAGCAGAGATGGGTGCAGTGGGCGGGCCGCCCAAGGCAGGCCCAACCCAACCACTATTTTAATTTAAAAACAAATTGGTTTGTGGTGTATAAAAAAAGGAGGAGGCAAGGTTTGACCTCCCAACCTCTTCCCTATTAAACCAGATCACAACCAACACACCAGACCACTTTCTTGATCAATTCACCCACCAAACCACTTTCTTGCTTAGTGTGCTTAGGTAGAGGAGGTAGTGCATGCGGTTCGAGGAAGAATTTTGCAAGAGGGGCGAAATTTTACTTTGTTATAATTTGACAAATTTTATATGGTTTCAGCACTTCTCCATGCCATGAATGTAATGGCATTGTCCATTTGTCCTTTGAATGAATCCTTCTGAGTAGTTTTAGAGAACCCTGAGAAGGAGTGGTTTAGTCTCGTCATGCTTGACAAGTCCTATGTTGTTTATGTTTTCACGAGTCTAACAAAGGTATAGCTCAAATTCTTTTTCATATTTATAAAGGTTAAAAAATAGGCAAAAAAAACTCCAAGAGGTTCCTTTTCATAAATTTAGTCGCTTGGGACTGAAAAGGCATAAAAAGATACCCAGGAGAACCTTTTATACAAGTTTCACTAAACTATTCTTTTTTTGTAAATAGTCCATCCAGTCTGGAAAAGAGTTAAACTTATACAAGTCGGGCTTCCTTTCATTTACTCTAATGAGTTTGAAAAGACAAGCGGTCGATAATATTTTCATATTTTGGGAGTCTGAAAAGATATGAAAGAGTACTTTAGGGGGTTCATTTTTCGTAAGTTTTAATGAGCCCGAAAAAGTGATAAAAGTGTGCTCATTCACCATTTAAAATGAATTGCATTAAAAATTTCAATTTATAACCTACACCATGTCCTTTAGTTGTCATTTAACCTACTCAGAAAAATAGTAAAACATCAAAAATATATGATATATGACAAAGAATAATAAAAAAAATTAAAAAATGATTTTTTTGTGCATAAAATAGGTAAAAGTAACATATTTTTTTACCATTTGTCATTTTACCATTCTGGAGAGCTTTGAGTGGGCTTTCACCTTGATTCTTCAACAATGGATTATAGCTAATTATTTGGACAATTTTCTATGCCGTCAATTCCAGGTAAGAAATATTTCCTCTCTATGTATTTTCACGGTTTTTGTTTTCCCTTTCATGCATTTTTATGATTTTTTTTTGGAAATTTTGGGGAAAATATTTTTCCCTCAGCCCATCACAGGCCTCCTGTATCGGGAGGTACAATGATGCATTTTGGCTTTAACTAAAAAATGTGCCTTATCACATATTTCGTCAAGGTAACTGCTATGGGTCACACTGTCCATAAATAGACAGTGTAAGGAGCACAAAAGGGTTTCAAAATTTAAATTTTAAGCTAGTTTTTCCAAAAATCCTTTACATTTGTGAGCTAATTTGTTTTTTCCTTGCTTTTCGTGGGTGTTTATCAGAGTGAAAATGGTGCTAATGTGGAGCGCTTGGAAGGTATGCTTTTTGAATAGCAATCTAGTGGTTTTCCAATAATATTTCTAACCTTTTCTGCATTATAAGTCTAAAGAATATAAGGGTTTTGATAAATTGCGTGAGAATGGACAAACGCAGCTCAATCACCAATAATTGATGTTTTCTATGCAGAAGGATGCGGAAACAGGGGATCATCGAGCAAAAACAAGAAGCGAAGGGAAAGCAACTGCTGTCCCATCGATAGGAAACTGGATGCGGACAAGATCAAGTAAAATTAGAGCCGAATAATCCAGGAAAAGAACGCAGGACACTGAGACGGAGAACGCAAGAAAGGAAAGAGAAGAACTGAACGATTAGCGAATCCCTCAGGATCTCTGATCCTGAGGGATCGCTGCTTTAGCTTATCTTTTGTATCTAGATATCTCCGTCATTTATGTTATATAAAGATACCACGCCATCGAGCGTAGGAGATCAATGATTGTAACTACATGATTCAGAACAGCTTTGAGCATTAAGTTTTGCTGAGACCTGATTTTGTGTACCTTTGTTAATGCAATCAATATAAAGGACTTTGTGTTCACTCCGTTTCTGCATCTGAAGTAGCTTTAAGCGGTGTACCATTGGTAGCCAAGGGCCCAGCTCCGACGGTCACTCGCTGTTGTATCATACGGTGATTGGTGTGGTTTGCTTATTTCTTTTGTTTCAGTAATCTGACATATCTTTTATATGATAGACTATGCTTCTTAGTTAATATCTGAATCTGAATAAGTTCTCTAACTCACGTCTCTGTGTTACATAAAGTGAATCTATTCGAATTGCATCCATTTCTATAACAAGGTATTAGTATGAATGGTATCATTATTGGATTCATATAAAATAAGTGTTTGCGAGGCTTGAAGACAATATCACTTTGTTCAGAAATATAGTCACATCATACGTTACTCTCGGATTGCTGTAATAGTTTAGAACGTGTACATCCATTTGAGTTTGCTGTTCCATTTGAGTTTACTGTTCCATATGATTGACGTTTCCTGTTTATGATAGTTTGTTGTTCCATTTACTTATGCTGTTCCATTTGATGACAGGTGTCCCATTTCATAACTGCTGTTCCATTTACTTATGCTCTTCCATTTGATTACTGCTGTTCCATTTCATAACTGCTGCTCCATTTACTTTCGCTTATCTTCCTTTGTTGCTTTCGCGTGATAGCAGGCCTAAGGCTGTCATGATCCCAGCAAGACGCTGCCTGACTCCCAGACCTATAAGTCCATGCTTTGGTTTCTTTCTTTATCAGTTTCTAAAGGGAAGGGTTATTGGTTCCGTACCCTTGACTGATCAATTTCTTTGTGTGATTTTATCTTTTGAGGTTGTTTAGTTACAGTTTAGTGTCTGTTTCCTTTCAAATCATTAGAACGCTATACTACCGAGCATTACTTGGGAAAAACAACCTCGGATTGAGTTACTCCTTGAAAGAACAAAACGATCCCGGATTGACTTAATAATGTGGAATAATTGGTGGTGTGAGAGACCCTAGTTATCGCTCTACATTTTGGCGCCGTTGCTGAGGAAGGGGTAATAGCCATTTGTCCTTTATAGAGTAGCGCGCAAATCTGCTAGGAGGGAGTTGGATTTTAAAAACGGAAGGTAAGAACCTGCGTACGGAGCATGTAAAAGCCCTGCTCCACCATCCGCCCTCTCAGTAGAATTGTTGGTTGATAGGATTTGGTAGTTTTCCTAGAGTGTATGACTAAGAAGAAAGAGATAGAAAAGAATATCAAACTTCCAGTTAAAGCCAAAAGACCGGTGACCCTTGGTAGGAAAACTTTTATAGACAAAATCTACAAGAAAACTGAATCTCAGCCGTCGGTAGGCTTTAGAAGGGATAATTCTAAGCAGCCTACCAGTTCCCTTCAGGCTACAGCATCACCATCTGGAGCCTTTGCTGAGATCCACAGCCAGACTAATGAATAGGACTATCAAGAAATTGAAAATTCTGTGACAGAACGGCTGCAGGAAAGGAACTTAAGTAACCTTTGTGAAGGAGAAGGGGAAACAGGGGAAATAGAGGAACCAAGGTCTCCTTCTAGGATAATCCAACTGTTAAACAATACAGATAAGGAGAGCGCAACAAGAATTAATATTGAAGGCACTCCATTCCCTCAAATAGAGATTCCAGCTGTAGAAATTCCAGATAAGGGAAGCGTTGTTAAACCAACCCCTGCCAAGTCCGTCCCTTCCCAACCTAGGAACACCCTCCTAGAAATCCCGGAAGGATATTGGCACGTATTTGATCCCATGGCACAGAATCAACCAAATACCCAAACCTCTACCTTACAATATCCTATAGTAGACTTTACTGTGAATGCACCGATGAAGGCAATTCCGCTTCAACACATCCCAACGTTTCATGGACTCACATTAGAAGACCCTGATGCATTCTTATTCGAGTATGATGTGTTATGCAGGGGGTACGTTTACACCATTGACCCCCAAAAACTCAAACTGTTCCCCTCTACTTTGAAGGGGGCAGCTCTGAGATGGTTTATGGGTTTAGGTGGTGGAGTCATAAACAATTGGGAAGAGATGAAAGAATCCTTTCTCAAGAAATATCAGGATTATTGTAGGTCAAGGGAATTGAAGGATGAGATTTTCCAAATGACGGCCAAACCAAATGAAACCTTAGAAGAATATGTGGAACGCTTCCAATACAATTTACAAAGATCCCCCTATGCATCATTACCTCTGCCTGACAATGTGTTGAAAACTGCATTAATCAGAGGTATGAAAGAACAGTGGATTGAGACATTGAATATCATGGGAAAAGGGGATATTTACCAAGAAAACTTCGCTGATATTATTAAGTTATGCATCAGGAGTTCAAGGGGTAGCACAAGAATAAAACCAATAGAATATGACTGGTTCATTAGAGATAATAAAATTTCAACAGATGGGGTAACACGTGTAGAGCTTGGGAATTTATTAGAAAATTTTAAAACTGATATTTTAGGGACATTAACTACACAGCTTGATATTGTGCAGGCCAGACAAAAGCAGATGGAGGCAGAACAAAATCTGGCAATTTTTTGCCCACGATGCAGAAAAAAACACAGCCACAAGGAATGTCCACTAGATTCAGTCCAAGCATGTGTTATTTGCACAAAGGATCATCCTACTAAAAGCTGCCCCTCACTCCCCGGACTGAAGGCAATATACAAAGAAGCAGAAGAGGAACCAGAGCCTGCATACTTTGTTAACCAGCGTCGCCAATGGCAGCCTAAGCAACCAGGTATGTTTTCGGATCCAACCTCTTCCTTTCAGCCTCCACAGTATAATACTCAGCAATATGGTATATGGCAAAATCAATCTGCACCCCCATTTTCAAATTGGCCATCAAAACCATTTCCCTCTTCAAACCCATGGATGAATCAAGCAAACCAATTCGGTTGGCCAAATTTTCCTTATGCCCCACCATACTGGCAAAATAACTCATATCCCCCGCAGTGGATTCCCCCTACTTCACAAGGTTCACCCTGGCAGACCAATTGGCCAAGATCGACATATCAATCAAAAGGAACTATCCCACTCCCTCAACCAACTCTGCCAGCTTTACAACAAAATCCCCAGTCTAATCTGAGACCGCAACTCCCAGCCCAGCCCAATCCCAATCCTAATAATAGGCCAGTTCAATCCATCCAAATTATAGACACATTAGAAATTGGACCTGACCTAAGGGAGTGCAATGATCTTCAGCTGAGATCTGGATGAATAATAGAAACAGAGGGAGACAAAACAATTTGCATTGAAGATCAGTTACCAATAGAATAACCCCCACAACAGAAGGATGAAAACAAAGAGAAAAACAATAAACAAGCAAGTACATCCTCTCCTCCTTTCCCAGAACGATTAGTCATATCTCGACCTATGCGATCTCCAGACTTTGACATTTTGGGAGAGTTACAAAATCTGTATATAAAGATTCCATTCCTCCAAGCCATACAAGATATTCCTATATATGCAAAAACCATAAAAGAATTGTGCATCAAAAATCAAGGAGGAATACAAATACTAACCCTAGAGT
This sequence comes from Pinus taeda, assembly GCA_000404065.3. Lineage (NCBI taxonomy): Eukaryota > Viridiplantae > Streptophyta > Pinopsida > Pinales > Pinaceae > Pinus > Pinus taeda. The sequence goes on from APFE030199513.1 coordinate 13,375, forward strand.
CCAAGTAGTTGGTACTTTATCCGACCTATTATCAGGAAAAGAGGCACCTATTAAATATGAAGATCCAGGGAACCCAATTGTAACTGTCCAAATCTATGGTCAAACCTTGACTAACGCTCTAGTTGACCTGGGAGCTGCAATCAACATTTTGACAACCTCCACCTGCCAAAAGCTTGGCATCACGTCAGTAGAACCTACCTCTACTATGTTAGAATTGGCAGATCAATCTGTAGTTTGACCAGAAGGTACTCTGTATGATGTCATGGTTTCCGTAGATTCCTGGGAGTATCCCACAGATTTCCTGGTAATTAACCCTAAAACCTGACTAGATGGACATCCGTTAATCCTAGGCAGACCCTGGCTTGCTACTGCCGATGCCTACATTGGCTGCCGGCAGGGCAACATGACTATAACTAAAGGACCAGATGTTAAAAATTTAATCTTATATCCTCCAGCACAGCCAAGCCTGCCAATGATTAAAACTAACCCTTATCATGTGTCATATCTTACTAACAATATGAGATCTCCATTAACTATACAGAAGGCTTTAGACTTTAAAGATCAAACAGAGGACGACGCCATTAACAATTTTATTAGTCAAACCGAAGCTAGAGCACATATGCAGTGTTTTATGATAGAAGCAGCGTTCGACAGTGAGCTAGAAGAAGATCCTTTAAAAGATCCACATGACCAAACAATACCAGTAACCGTTGTGGCCAATAGCAAAGTAGTGGAAATTGAACTTGGTAAAACTCTGAATATTAACGCCAACCTTACAGCAGATCAAGAAACAAAGCTTGTTAATGTGTTGCAAAAATACAAGGATGCATTTGCGTGGGATTACCCTGACATGAAGGGGATTGATCCTCAATTGTGCACCCATCACATCTATATAGAGAAAGATGCAAGACCTGTCCGTCAGCCACAAAGAAGACTCAACCCTCACTTAAAAGAG
>APFE030199517.1:0-12380 GCA_000404065.3 Pinus taeda
AACAACGAAGGAGAACTTCTCATGTTGATAATATAGAATGAGGTGGTAGATGTAGGAGGTGTATCTGAACACCTTCTCTCTTGACAGGTTCAAGAACTGCTCATGCATCTTATCTAAAATGTATGTGGCATAATCATAATAGATTGGACTCTTGCCAGGGGAAAACATAGTCATCATTACTAGTACAGTTTCATCAACAAATTCAACTGATTTGTACCCCAAGATGGAAGTGGTCATGTCTGCAAGATCTACACCTAGTTGATTGAGGTAACCATCAAAAATAGGAGGGTACAGCACAGTGTCAGAGTCTTTAATGAACAATTGGTTGAGCTTTATGATTTGTGCATCTATTAGCATCTTAGCTCCTTGGTTGATCAAATCCAATAGAGACAAGGGGACCAATTTCTTCTGAGTCTTGAACTGTAGGATTTCTCTAATGGCCTCAGGGGTTATGTAGAATACCACTGAGCCTGCAGGGTCAAGCACAGCTCTTTGCATGGGTTCATAGCAGACAGCACATAGATGAATCAGGTCAGGGAATTGGTTGACCTGAGGGAGCCTGAAAATTGGGAGGAAGGAATCCCAAATTCCTAGTATGTCTGTCCCATCCTTATGTTTGGCCTTAAGCTCATTTAGCAGGTGGAGGTGGAACTTGCTTTTTGATGAGGAGTCCTCTGAGATTTGGTAGTCCAAGTCTGCCAAATCCTGCCACTCCAATTCTCTCTGAGGGGCATTTAAGGGAGCAACATTGAGGGCAGCTGGTGCAACTAGAGTCTCCATGGTTACTTGGATTCTGTTTTGTAAATAAACTGCTGTTTCTTAGACTAGGCAATAGTAAAGAGCACTGACTGAGTAAAGAGGTGAATTTGAAAAATGAAGGGTAACAGGTCAAGTTTACAGCAATTGAAATACTGTTTCGGCTACTTGAGAAGGCAAATATTAGTCTTTAATAGACCTTTCTCAACAATTGAGTGCAGGTTCCGGGTTTTAGTTCACAACTGCGTGAACGAAAAATGTGGGTTTTCAGTGAAACTTCAGTCCAAATGGCTTGGCTGATGAATTTCGACCGTTAACTTTTCAAGTGGGAGCTGGGTTCATGTAATTTTCTGGTGAATTATGTGTTTCCTGTACTGTAAATGAGTTTTTGTTATTTACAGAGAAAAACCAGGTTTGGAGAAGACTCGAATGGAGAAATACCTGGTAAATCGATTGGTCGGGTCACCAATGCAGGTGGGTAGGCGCGCGGAGGTCTCCTGGTTGATTCTGAGCAATTTGGTGAAAAATTGTCGTAAAACGCATGCAGAGAGCGAAACAGTTGTTTTTTCCAAAAGTGCGAAAAAGACGCGAAAATGGACAAAATATGGCTTTTTTGGGTCATTCACGCCTTTTTGGATGACGTCAGCATGACGTCACCAGGTGGGTCAGAGTCGGATGACGTCATCAGGTGACATGGCGGCCTATGACTGGTCCACGGGGCCGATGAGGTAGCACACAGGTCGAGCGATGGTGGACAGGGCGCGCGGTCGTGGCGCTGATGCAGGCAGTGAGGGGGCGCTGACGTCAGCAGACAGGTGGCGCAATATCGGGCAGCCTTTGTTATGGAAAGGAATCTATCAGAGGGGGCTCCGATGGAACTTGGAGGCGACGCGTGGACCCGGCCTGACGTCAGCAACTGAAAGATATCGGACGATATCGTCCGGACGTCGGGGCCGGTCCGATATCAGTGTCAGCCGTCGGATGAGAAAGGCTTGATCAGACGGTCATCGGGCCAGTGATCTGCACGGGTGATACGGCATCGGGCGGGGATTAAAAAATTATATTCCATGGTATTTGCGCCCGACGGGACCCTTAGGAATTTTTAATGCATTTTCAATGGTTCGTAATGTATTTTTACAATGGTCGATAAAGCTCTGAAACTTTAGAAAAATGGGTTTTTTATGAAATTTCATATGAAGGCGCAAATGGGTCCTGACCTTAGGATAAGGTGGAGAAAGTGGGTTTTCATGCATTTTTTGCTTTTGAGCGGGTATAAGGGTGCAAAAGGGGTTTTTCCAAGGTTTTTAGGGCAAAATGAAGGGTTGGCTAGGTAGAATGAGTTCTGATGGAGACAAAGAGGTAAGGCTTGGGTTCTTGAGCTTAACCAAGTGTTAATTCAATTCCCTAGTAGTGAATCATATGGCTATAATGCCAAGAAGGGGGTATTTATAAAATGCTTAGGGTTTATGCACCATGGTGTTATAATAGTAGGGAAAAGGAGACATAGGGAGCTAGATAATAAGAGTTAGAGGTCAATATGGAGGGGGAAGATGAATGAGGAGTGAAATTACTAAGTTTTCTTGAAAATAGCTTAGTTTAAAGAGTAGATAAAAATGAAAAGAACTTTACACAAGAAATGTGGCTTCTAAAGGCAATAAGGACCAACATAAAACCTTGAATTCTTTCATAATCACAACTGGTGAAGGAAGTTAGTAATGAGTGATAAACAAAGGGAAAAGGGAAATTAGACATGCTCCCTGAGTTCTTTTGCCTGTACTTGATTAGCAAAATGCAGCTTGGAAGGAACACCACTTCTGCAACCCCATCCACCTACCCAACTATTTAGCCTAGCATTTTTTATTTCTTCTTGGAGGGTGCACTTGGACTTGCAAACCCCTTATGTGCCTTTTCCTTTCCATTGGCTTTTTGTTTTGCATTTCATTTCCTATCTAGCACTACCCTTATTTCTTCCAAGGCCCCAGATTAAGCAGTTGGGAACCTTAGTTTCTCTGCCTAACTACTGATCTGCCAAGATTAAACAGTTTGGACAGATTTCTTTCTCTATTCTACAACAGAAAAATTGAAACATGGGATGATCCAGATTAGACTTTTGGACCATCCATCAAAATTTAATAGATATAAAGGCATGTACACACCTTGCCTTTCCTTGGAAATATGGGATCTTTGCACCAGCAAAGCAGAGCATATTTGGCATTTGAAGTTGCCAATCATGAAATATGAAACCTATTGGTATAGGTATCCAACACTTCTCGTAGATGCTGGATCTACTTTATGCAAAAGAAGGATCAGACCTTCTTGAGGTTTTTTGAGTTTAAAGCCTTGGAAAACAAAGAATATAGAAATAAAATAAAATCCTTGCATGGTGATAACAGTGGAGAGTATGTCTCCCAATAGTTTAAAGACTTTTGTGCTGCCAAAGGTATTAAACAGGAATTGATGACAACCCGTAACCCACAGCAAAATGGGGTGGTCGAAAGGAAGAACAGATTGATTATGGGAGCAGCTTGAGTGATTTTGCATGACCAAAGCCTACCACCGCATTTGTGGGTTGAGGCATGCAATACAGTAGTATACTTGTAAAACAGAATCTCGCACCGTATATTGGGGATGAAGACACCTATGGAGGCCTATTCAAAGAAGCGACCTGGTGTAAGTCACTTCTGAATCTTTGGATCATTAGTTTACTATCATGTGACCAAAGATGCCAGGAGGAATCTAGACCCAATAGCTGAGTTGGCAATACTTGTGGGGTACATGGATACACCCCATAACTATTGGGTGTACCTGCCTTCCACTTAAAGGGCAGTGGTACGCAGGGATCTGAAGTTCGACAAGCAGAAAGCCATGTGCTTATCACTTGAGAGGGAGCTCAAGTTGCATGCAAATGAGGAACCTTAAGTTCCTAAGGAGGAGGAGCCTCAGATTGATGCAGAGCAGTTACATGCAGAGGATCCGGGAGTGGACACTTCCACTCATGCTGAGACTTCTAGAGATGGGCGGAAATGCTCAAGGGAGGTTGACAGGTTGATGTTGGATGCGTGGGAGAATGTGGGACAACCATCTTCTCAGCACAGACAAAGGAGGTCACCCAAGCAGTACACTTGGTACATGGCCCTGGTTGGGGAGTGTGTAGATACCAAACCTTCTTCATTCGAGGAGGCAATGCAACAACCAGTCTGGGTTGATGCAATGGTAGAGGAGTACAACTCTATCATTTAGAACAATGTGTGGGATGTTATCCCAAGGTCTCAGGGAAAGTCAGTGGTGAGTTCCAGATGGCTTTACAAGGTAAAGCAAGCAACTGATGGCAGTGCTAAGAAACATAAGGCAAGGTTTGTTGCCCGGGGTTTCTCACAGGTCGAGGGGATCGACTACGATGAGGCTTTTGCTCTTGTAGCAAGGTACTCATCAATTAGATCGATGTTGGCACTATCAGCTCAGATGGGGTGGAAGATCCACCAGATGGATGTGAAGACAACATTCCTTAATGGGAAGATTGAGGAGGAGGTGTACATTAAGCAGCCAGAAGGTTTCGAAACCTTCGATTGTCAGTCACATGTGTGCAGACTCAAGAGGGCTCTGTATGGACTGAAGCAAGCACCCTGTTCTTGGTGCACCAGGATTGACAGGTAACTCATCGGTTTGGGCTTCACCAAGAGTGAAGCAGATGTGAACCTTTACCACATCTTGGTAGAAGGTAAACAATTGATCATTGTTCTTTATGTCGATGATATAATTTTGACAAGTCATGATCAGCTTATACAGTCTTGCAAGGAGGACCTTAAAAGAGTGTTTGAGATGAAGGACATGGGCCTTATGCACTAATTTTTAGGCATGGAGGTGTGGTAGAAAGATGGTGAAGTATTTGTGTCTCAAGGAAAGTATGCCAATGAGATACTCAGTCACTTTCACATGGAGAAGTGTAAGCCCATGCAGACTCCTCTAGCTGGGAACTGGAGGAAGGAGGATGCTACTTCAGGTGAGGTAGTAGCTGCTACTATTTATCAGCAGCCGGTGGGTTCACTTATGTATCTGGTGAATACACGACCTGACTTATGGTTTGCGGTGAACCAACTGAGTCAAGCTATGGTTCAGCCTAGCAAGATATTTTGGAAGGCAGGGAAGCATGTGCCGAGATACCTTAGAGGCACATCTCAGTTCAGATTGTGGTATAGACAGACAAAGGGAGTGAAGATTCAGGGCTTCACAGATGTGGATTGGGCAGGGATTCCATCAAACCGAAAGAGCACTTCTGGAGGAATCTTCAACCTTGGTTCAGCTACAGTTTCCTGGTATAGCAAGAAACAGAGATCAAATGCACTTAGCTCAACAGAGGCTGAATACATGGCTGCTAGTCAGGCTACATGTGAGGCCATTTGGATGTGGAAGATTCTAGTGGGATTGTTTGATTAGAGGATGGATCCTACAGTGATCTACTGTGATAACCAGATTTGTATCAAACTCTCTGAGAATCCAATTTTTCATGACAGGCCAAAGCACATTGATATCCAGTATCACCATCTTCGAGACTGTGTGGTCAAGAGGATCATGTTGTTGCTGTATGTTTCGATCGAGGAACAGAATGCAGATATTTTGACTAAGGCATTGTCAAAATGCAAGTTCGAGTTCCACAGTGACAGGAATGGGGTTACTGATAATCCCTTTCTTGTTGAGAGGGAGTGTTGAAAATAGCAACAAGAAATGCTAAGAGTACAATTTCTAAAAATAGCACTACTATAAATAGCAGTTTAGCCAGTGTTGATCTTAGCAACAATGGATGGAAAAATGGAAGTGCTAAAAATAACATTCTATAAATAGCATTTCGAGATACCTTCGAATTTTAGTTAGTCCCTAAACTAAAATAGTGAGGTAAAATTCGAATTTGATCTTAGCAGCTATTTGTAAAATAATTAATTAATTCATATTGAGTTAATTAGTTAAGGAAAATCAAACATGAATTCTATGTGGGCACATGCAACAGTTTCTCCATTAATTGAGGAATTTATCCATTAGTTAAAGAGATAAGGATGAGTTGTAATATTGAGTTGTAATTACTTGGCTCAATTAACTGAGTCAGTCCAGTTAGATTAATTCAAACAGTTTATTGAATTAATGTAAGTTCAGTTAGTTAATGCTTGCATGCATGTAACTATTGCACTTCAGATAACTAAGTATTCTCTCATAAATAACTCATGCATGTCAGTTCAAACAGAGACCTAGTTGAGATTAGATGTAGGGGTAGTGTATTATCAATTGCTAGAATATTCCATTGTGAATATTCGTTGCATGCAGAAGGAATTCTTTCCTTTAGGATTGCGCAGTTAATTCTTCAGGTTTAGTGAGTGTGATGAGGCCAATTCACACAAGTGGCTTCACTGGACCCCAAGAAAAACTACGCAAGGAAATAGGAGGCTTGGAGGGCTTGAGGAGGACATATACTATGTCTATTCAGTCTGTGAGTTGTATTCTTTGATTACAGAGAGAGAAGGATAACTTGAGAGTTGATTCTTTTTGTAACTTGAACAAGATTTCCACTTGTATGATAATACAGAGATTGGGGTTTTAGGATGAGCCTTTCCCTGGGTTATTTCTTCTATGTTATGTGTGATTGATTTCTCATTCTCAGTTATATGTGTTCTCTTGATCTTGCTCAATTTTATTAAGCTTGCGCAAAGTAGTGTAGAAGTAGATATTGTATTGTGTTTTAGTATATTGCATAATTTGTTGATCTACAGTGGGAATTTCTACATGTGTCATCAATGTTGTAGAGAATTTAGTGTTTTCACTTTGAAACTTCAGATTTATTGGATGCAATAGGTTGAAAGCTTGAAAATGAATGAAGATGAAAACATAGAATGTTTCTCTCTTATAGTGGATGAGGTTGTAAACACAATGAAAGGATTAAGTGATCAGATTAATAATGCATTAGCAGTACAAAAAGTATTGAGATCATTTTATTCAAGATTTGGCGCTAAAATCTTTTTCTTATGCATGAATTGTAAAAATTGACCATGCAAAGACTTCATGGAATACTTACTGCTTGTAATATGAGAACAAAGAATAATCAACCAAAACTCAGAGAAGTTTCCTTGAAAGTGTCAAACAAGTCAAAAGAACATCATGATCAAGATTTGTCCATCCACATTTCAAATGAAGAGGAAGCTAAAAAGAGGTTAAATTATAAAGGTATGTTATTGTTTTGTTGTTTTCAATGTGGTGGAATAGGAAACTTTTCTTAAAATTTCCTTATAAAGAAAATAATAATGTTGAAAATGAAGATAAAGAAAAGAAAACATCTAGGAGCAGTAACAAAAAGAAGTTCTTTAAAAGGAAAAGTTTCTACTCAAAGGCGTATAGTTCTATTTTATTAGAGGATGAAGAAGAATATGAATCTAATGCAAATCTCAATGAGAAACTCCTCATGGAACTTGAAAACTAGATGTCTAATCCAAAAGAGTGTGAAGCAGTTGTTGATATGGAAGGTGAACTCATAAGTGCATCGGAGGAAATAGACAAGCTTAGAAGAATTAAAAAAGAACAGAAAAGAGGAACTCCAAGCCTACAAAGAACAAGATGATAATCTTGATGAAGAAATGGTTCTTTTAAGAATCTAGCGAGAAGAAGCCAAATGAATGGAGGAAATTATAATGAACCAACTACGAAAAAAGGAGAAACACTATGAAAAAACAAAGTTAGAAATTGTGTCCCTGAGAAAAGATCTAGAAAATACTAAAACTCAACTAAATTTGAACCTAAAATTTGCGAATGGGTGTAAAAATTCAAGCAACATCATCAGTAGCTAATGATCCCCATCAATCAAAATAGGACTCAGTTACAAAGAAAAAAAAATCTTGAATAGGTCATAGGTGAATAAAGCTCTAAGATAACAAAATAAAAGAGTTATACTAGCATTCTCAAAGGAATAAACAACCAACCCATAAAACCTAACAATGAAGGCAAGGATAAACAAAAGCATAATTGGCGAAGCCACACAAGTAACAATGGAGTGAGGAAGCAGGAGAGGTCAGAGTTCTAACAAGACAACAAATAGAGATCAACTTCCTCAAGAGGATTCTTCACTCCTAGGATCCTAAATATTTTCTATGTTTATGGGTTTATCTATCATAATTTTGGTCACAAGGCAGTACACTGCATAACATACAAAATTATGAGAACTAGAAATACAAGGAATAAATTAGATCTACATGAAATGCCAAGAACTAGAAGCTCTTGAAACAATGCATTCTCTCCTCTCATAGATGAAATTGACTGTTACATATTGTTGGGCATGGGATCCCCCAAGGGAAGTTTTGGGGCTAAAAGCCCAGATTTTGGCTAAAAAGTGTAAATCCAATGTAAAGACTCCACATTTTCTGGGTGTGGAGCGTGAAGTTGTAAATGAGTCATAGGGTTGTCTACCCTTAATTTGGTAATGTAATGTCGGCTTTAGATATCTACCCATGGTCCACGAAGCATGGGATTGTATAAATATAGTGAGGCTCTAAGTTGTAAACCAGTCAATAATAGAATTAGAATGAGGATAGAATAGAAGGACAACGGAAGATCTAAGTGTAGAGTCAAGTCTTTGGGTCTTAGAGTAGGAGAAGGCTCTACAGCTGAGTGCGCGGACCCCTGCAATTGAGTGCGTAGGGAAGATTGAGTCTATAATCGTTGAAGCATTAATAATGAAAAGTTTTATACCATTCATGCATATTCATTTACTGTTTTATGCATTGAATGTATTGGGTATAAATTACATTTTTGTTGTTTATATGATGCGCGAACATATATGATTGTGTTGATTAAGTAAATGTGAGATAAAGTATCTATTTACACGAAGTTAATTAACATCTATAAGAGGATAAGTAAGATACGCAGTGTAATTTTGGAAAATAGTGCAGATTGCTGCCATAGCAGTCCAAAAGCCTCCCAGCTCTTGGTTAGGGCTCTGAGTAGGTGATTATAACATATCACGAAGGTCTCATAATTCATAATAGTGCATGAAGTAACCTGCGCAAAGGTAGGCAAAGTGCACTAAATCGACTCCTCATACATCTCCAAGGTGCGGAAAGGTGGTTCTAACATCCTCCCATACTGCTTCGAGTGAGACTTCAGTACGCACACCGCAGGTTGATGCTGAAAGGGCCAGTAGTGTAGGGATTTATTTGGCTAATTAACTCTGAACCTGGGTTAGGCCCCACCAAGCCAACAAATGGTTCCATTTCCGGGACCGGAATCTACATACAGATTTCTGATGTTGTATCATTGGAATCCAACTAAGAAGGAAATTGAAGGTTTGTTGGACAGTAGGATTCACGAGTTTGCGACGCAGGAGAACATGAATCTGCAATTGAAAAAAGAAGAGTGGTTAGACTACTACCTATACACAAAAATCCACGAGATCTTTTTCGCATCTTTCCCTATTGAGATGTACGAGTGGATCATGAAGCTAGCAAATAGCCAAGGAAGGTGGAAGATCGACGATCCTATTGTGTGGATCCTAGAGTTGGTGCACAGATTGGAAGCATCGGAGGATTAGATCATGTGTGATGTTGATCACTGGCTTGGTCAGATTATAGGAGGATTCATTACTGAGTTTGTGGTAGATACTTCAGTCAGCTATAGTGAGGCAGAGAGATGCTTTCTCAAGGGACCATGAGGTAAGCAAGTAATGTCCCTGAATACTTGGATTAAAATGTTATTGCATGGAAAGAGGGTTATAAAATTACCTTGATGCTTGGGGCTAAGCGAAGTGGAAAAACTTATAGGAACAAAGAAAATAAGGGACCAAAAACTAGCCCCTTGATTTCACCTCCACGAGGGGACGAGGAAGAACTCACAAAGTTCTTGCCGTGAAGTGCGATCCATCTGATAAGGAAAAGAATTCCATGAATACCACCCACACCCACACCACCACCAACTTCACCTTCATCTTCACCTGCACCACCTCTGCCACCACCGCGAGTCAATATGGAAAGCACGATAAAGTTACTTGTGTTCAAGGGATTGGGAAAGGAGGATCTAGACCAATTTTGGTTCATGGTAAGAGCTGTATGGGAAGCATATGTAGTTACAGATGATAATATAAAGAAAGTGACACTAGTTAGCACCCTGTAGGACCACGCACTGACCTGGTATATTAAACACTCTAATGATAATCCAAATGTGGGAATCGCAAATATCCAAGCAGCGCTAAATAGAGAATTTAGCAGGTTGAAGTCTGAAGCACAGTCGTTCATTGGGTTCAAAAAAATCACGATGCTACTAGGAAAAACTCCTTGGGAGTTGGATCAGAGGTTGAAGTGTATGATTCACGAAGCTAATATGAATATGATGAATGGAAATCATCGCGAATGGTTTATAGCATCGCTAACGCCACATTTAAGGAGCATGCTATCGTAGCAGAAGTTACGACTCAGGCAGAGGCCTTAGAGATCGTGATGAGGCTACATGAGACCCTGATGCAGGATCCTAACTTGGAAGTTCAGCAGATCCACGCGTAGTTGAAAAGCTTATGCCTTGAGATGCAGAGTTTGAAACGGGACAGGACAACTTGCCTGGAAGTGTGCAAAGATGTGTGGTGCATAAAATGCAAGGGTTAGGGTCATGATAAGGACCATTGCCCAGTGTTCAAAAATTACCTCGTGAGAGGAGGACCAATGCCATTAAGACTAGAAGCACAAGCAAGACCTAGCATGGTGCTTGCTTTATGGTGCGCAATTTTTCAAAGAGGAAGGAAACACACTATGGACAACTGTCATTTGTTACAGAAGTATACACAAAATTTGCAGCAATTGTTTTGTAACTTTTGTAGATCAGTGGGACACAATGAGCACACTTGTAGAAGCTATGAGCTAATGATGGTTAGAACTCCCACCTACAAAATTCAGGCCAAAAAGTGACCCTTAGACGAGAATGCAAGAGTGGTGCAAACCAGATTTTAGGGGCACGGACGAGGCCGAGGTGGCGGAGGACCTGGAAGAGGTCGCAAATAGCTGATATGCTACAATTGTGGAGGGATAGGACATTATGCCCATGATTGTACGAACCCAACATGTCAATCAAGTATGTATTGTACCTTCTTTGATCATGAGATGGAGGATTGTCCTACGCTGATAGCTAGGATATGTGACAAAGGAGCGCTACTACCTCCCTCAACTCAGAACCTGTAGATGATGAGGTCTGAACCATGCGAGGAAGATCTGAATGTGAATATTTTGTTGTGAAGTGGAACTGCGATGGGAGATGACAAAGGAAATAACCCGAAGATAGTACTTGTGTTTGCAAAGCTTCGGTGAAAGAAGCAAAGTTTGATTTGGAGCATGCTTGAGAAACCTTTATGGAAGCTAAGAAGAGCTTGGCTGATGCCTCCACTTCAGGAAGCAAAGATAGACTAGAGTTGGAAATGGACCCATCTATGCTTAGGATGTTCCTAAAAACATGTATAAAGTTGTTGCACAACAGTAAAGCTGTAAAAGGATTACAGGAACTCATTAACATATGTGTTGGGGCCACGCCAGGAGAACCGCGCGTAGTCCAGAAGATTGGAAAGCATAAGACGATGACGGGAAGAGAAATGAGGTTAACCACGCAGATTGGAGAATATGAGATGGACCAAGTAATTCTAGAATTAGAATCGGATGTGAATGTTCTACCAAAGTAGACATGGGAGCACATGGGGAGGCCTATGCTACAATGATCCCCTGTTCAGTTGTGAATGGCGAACAAAAAGAAAATAATACCCATGGGGTGATTATAGGGAATCAATGTGGATATTGAGGGAGTGAGCATGCTAGCAGACTTTGAAGTAATAGAGATTGTTGATGACAACAATCCCTATCCCATGCTCTTAGGAATCAATTGGGCTACTGACATAAATGGGGTGATTAATCTGAAGAAGCGCAAGATGATTTTTGAAAAGAATTCACTACGCGTAGTTATACCTCTGGACCCTGCTAAAGGATTGCGTTATACAAAGCCAGTGTGCAACTATGAAAGTGATGATGATTAGGACTGCATATATGAGGTAACAACGTGAAACCATGACTAGGTGAATCCCACTGCGGATGGACGGCTTGCATGGGAGTGCCAGAGCTCTTGTACTTCAGATTCAGATGAGGAAACAGAGCGATGGAAAAATCGGTTACATGAGGTGACTACACCGAATTGTCATATGATGACAATGTCAATGCGCTGCATATCAATAGAAGTAAGGGACCTGCCTACTTATGATGGGTTAAGTGAGGTAGATACCATATTGGAAAAATTTGAAAGGGAGGTGTCGGAAAAGCAATGCTTCCAGGCCTTGAATTGGGTACTGTGCACTACACTCGTGAGATGGTGGGGTACACAAAAATGGATCTTAGAGGACTGGTGCGAATGAAGGAGAATGATGCACACATGGTTTGGGAAGCCTAGAGTGCAATTGACAAATAAATACAATGGAGAGGATAATGTTAGAAAATCATATATTACGGAGCAATGGAACACAAAATATTGCAGAAATATAAACACAGAAAACGCACAAAACAAGAGAGACACAGATATACGTGGTTCACCCAGTTTGGGCTACGTCCACCTCGAACAGCCAGTCCTTCCTTTCT
>APFE030199526.1:9620-23709 GCA_000404065.3 Pinus taeda
TCCCTATATTTTCCCATCCCCCTACTAAAACTATGTAAATCATCCCCTATGTAAATATCCCTCCCCCTGGTTGAAAAATAGCCATAAGTACCCCCGGGAATTGTTCAATTTATCTGAAACTTAGCAAGAGCCCTCATGTTGCCCCTTCAAACCATCTTCTAAAGGAAATATACTCCTTCCAAAGTATAAAATCCCTTTTTATGTTATCGGACCCCTTCCGAGGCCTCAAATGCTTTTCTAACGCAGATACACACTCCTTCCGACCGCAATAGACCCTTGCCGATTTCCTTAACACTCTGCAGATCCTAGTAAGCCATCTTGCATCGCCATATCGCAATATTCTCACCATATAAGTTATGCCCCATCCATTGTTACCCGATGCGATATCACGATATCGGCAATCGGCAGTCGCAAGCGTCGCATGTCCAAATAAAATACCTTCTCGTTCCCCGCCGACGCGATATTCCGATCACATCGGAAGAAGTTCATCACATCGCCTTCAAGTATGAGCACCCCACCACGTCACATCTGTACCAGGGACCCACCGCTGACGTCATCAGGCTGACATCATCCGCCGTACTGCTGACGTCATGCTGACTTCAGCAGCCAGAAAACCGAAAATTCACGCAGGAAGAAAAATTGCACTTCGGAGCTACGGAACAAGAAACGGAGGCAGTTTTCGATGGTTTTGGGGAAACTTTAAGGAATCTTTTGATTCCTTTGCCTGTTTTGCGCCGAAAAAGCCCGAAATCGCCTGATTTTGCCAAATTAATCTGGTTTAAAGACAGGAAAGGACCAGAGACAGAGATTAAAGAGTATCAGATCAAATCAACAGGGAAAAATCACGTCAAAGAGTATCAACAAGCGGCGGAAACCATCAATATAGGGGAAAAGAGTATCAGCGAAGATCTTAACAATGGCCCAAAGCAGGAGAAAATTTAATACCTTCCAGCAAAGTCAAAGAAAGAGGGCAAAGCCAGTCAAAAACCCTCAAATCATGGTTATTGCACATTTAACTCGCACCAGAACAGAACTATAGATCCCAAAGCACAGTTATTCCAGCAGTACTGCATCGAGCCTCCAAGGGCCAAATTGCACTCTTTTTGATTCAGCTGCCTCTAGCGCAGCCCAAAGGACTTACCTGCATTTAATTCCAGCGATAATTAGGTTTTTAGAAAAAGCTTTCCAGCAGACCTATTTAGCTCAATTGTAATAAATGACTTTCTGATATTTTTCTTATATATACCACCCTGAAAGATGGAGTAGGGGTTGGTTGGTGAGTCGAGGAAGTTGCTTAATCTTTGATATCTCGACATTTTCTTCAAGCAGAGACCCACACTATAACTGTCATACTTTCTATAATCAAAGACTGCTAAAAGCATGGATTTCGAAATTGTTTGATTTGTTTAATTGGCCGAGGAGTGATTACGAAATTCCTGTGCTTCTACATGGTTCAATAAGTGTTTCTCAACTCTGTTAATTTTCATGTTTTGTTTTACCACCGTTCCGCCATCTAAATTGCAGAAAAAAAGAATAGCCCAGGACTTGTTTAACTACACCTTCAGCTCAATTTCTGCATTTTTTCATGTTTTCATCAGAAATAGTTATGAACATGTATACTTAAATGATCTTGTTTACGTTGTTTCTTTCACATATGAATGAGAGTTTAGGAATTCTTAGCTTCTCCTAGATAACCATTCATTCACTTCTCCTCTTTTTCAGTTTGGTGAAAGATTCTCCTTTGCCTTTGATCTCTGATCGTCAGTCCATCCTTTCAGTAAATGATAATTGTATCATGTGTGCCTATCCCACTCCTTAATCCTCTTGTGACCAAGAAAACACAACAGCAAGCCTTAATCCATGACTCCATGCCCAATGGTTCGAAACTTATCACATCTTACCTCGCCTCTTTGCTTGAAATTTCCACCTGCCATCCAAACACAAACAAAAACCCCTGAGCCAAAAGCTAGCCTAAAATCGTCAACAAAGTTGAATCATTAAAAGAGAGCCCTCTCTAATTGCAGGTGGGCTAGAACCTGCAATCCAAAGATTGGTTTGTGGTTACCTCGGCCATATCCCTAAACAAGAGCCTAGGGTCAACCTGAGTGATAACATAATGGCGACTCCACTGGGGACCTCCTCAGATAAATTCATTAAACCAGTCTGCAGCCCCACAAAGGAAGAAACCGACCTGTGAAAGTTTCGGTCGACCTGTGTTGTTGCATTTTCTAGAAAAAATTCCCAAAAAATAGATTAGAAGCTGGCTCCTAAGAAGCAAACGCGTATCAGAAATAGTTATGAACATGTATACTTAAACACTGTTTTTACACCAGCATCTTCCAACTTGCTTTGAGAAATCAAATTTTTGGCCAATGCAGGAATATGTTGAACACCCAAAAGTGTTCTAACCCTTCCACCTTACAACTTCAATTTTACTTTTCCACGACCAATGATTCTAGCCTTCCTATCATCCCCTAAAAAGACATCACCACCATCATATTTCTCATACTCGTAGAACCACCCTCTATGGGGAGTGAAGTGAAAGGATGCACCTGAGTCAATCAACCATGCCTCATGATCTACATGTGTACTTGAAGAAGTCGAGTACACATCCCCACCTTCATCTGAGGTGGTTTTCGCCTCTACAAAAGGAGCATCATTAGATCTCTTTCCTTTGTCAGGAGCTGTATATTTACAGTCCCTTTTGTAGTGCCCTTCCTTTCCACTTTTCCCGCACACCACCTTTATAGGTTTTCCTTGAGATTTAGATCTCCCACTTGATGACTTATTTTTGTTTCTGTTATGGGACTGTCCTCGTATAGACATGGCATCACCATTATGGCTCTCCATATTTTTCCGTCTCATCTCCTCCATTAGCAAGGATGAGACTATTTCATCAAATTTCAAGGCAATTGCATTGTTACCTATTGCAATAACCAAACTATCCAACGAATCTGGTTGAGAACACAAAAAACTGATGCACTTATCTTCATCTGAAATTTTAATATTAGCAGATGCTAACTGACTTACCACAGTATGAAATGCATTCAGATGCTATGTGACCAAGTCTCAATCTTTCATCCTCAGGTTAAATAGATTTTTCCGTAGGAACAATTTATTTACTTGAGACTTAGATTGGTATAAATTCCCTAACTTGTCGTACAAAGCCTTTGTTGTAGCTTCCCTTGATACATTCAACAATACTGAGTCTGAGACACATTTGTATTGTGTTGTTTGCCTTCCAATCCAACTTCTTCCATTCTTCATCGGACAGTCTCGTTAGTTTAGTACCTGGATCTACTGTGATCCACTGATCTTTATCCACCAACATATCCTCCATCTTGATTTTCCACAACTCAAAAATCTGACCATTAAATTTCTCGATCTCTATCTTTCCACTACTCACCATCTTCTTTCACCACTAGAATAGATCTCGTAGCTATCCCACTGAATAGGGTCTACCACAAGCCCGAGTGGAAACCCCTTAGCAACAAAGGTGTCCCCTTGAATCCAGCCCTGCTCCGATACCAAATGTAGGTTTTAACCCCATACAGAAATTACCTACATATGAATTGTAAAACACAGAAAATAAACAATGCGAGAGAATAACACATAAAACACATATACACAAAGATTTTCCCATGGATCCCAAAACCGGGACTACCAGCTTGATTTTTCATTATGTTCCTTTCAATGTTACAATACATATTTATACATGTCGAAACATCCAATACCATGGACCAAAAACCATCGCATGCAAAACCATGGACCGAAAACCATCGCGTCCAAAAACACGTGCAAAAATCATGCACAAAACCATATGTGGGTCCGTCCAATCTAACATAGGTTCCAAAACTAAAATTTTCCAGGGCGCTGGCCCAAACCCCATAAAGTGGGGTTATGGGTACACCTCAAACCCCATGTGACACCCTCCTCTAACCCCCGAGTGACTATGTGGGCTAGTTGTGGAAAGAATATAACACAACCCAACACCAATAAACTCCATGAATAGTTTTAAATATTTGAAAATCAAATTGTTTTTAAGAATAAGTCTATTTTTGTTTACTTATTCTTATATCACCAGTAAGATAGATTCAATATATCAATATAGAAGGTGGTTGTGCAAGCTGAAGAAAAGTTTGTCATTTACTAGGAAGAATACAAAATAATTATCTTTAATTCATTTTGTTGACCAATTCCTATATATATATTTTTGTCTTAACAAGAAGGATGTGGTCCCCTGTAATTTCATCTGAAATCAAAAGAATCCTATAACTAAGTCAACAAACAAAGGTTGCACACTCGTATTTGTACCAAAATTTCACAGCAGAAAGAATTTATGGTTGTGAGCTTGCACCTTATAAGTTACCAGTGTTTCCTCCAATGTAATTTTTTTCACATGAAGTTATAAGACAACTCTTAAATGTTGATGAAATTGTATTTGTATTGAGGAAGAAAAAAGATCAGTTTAGGCTCGAGGCTCAATTTGGCCCATTTATTGTTAATATTGGGCTTAGTGATAAGTAGGTGAATAATTTCATCACACAAACGAAGTTGAGGTTGAGTTTTAGTTGGCCCTATGACCCAGTGAGGGAAATTTCAACATTAATGGTTGAGCAGAATTTTCATCCTTATATTCATGTATCTAAACTAGAGATAGATAAATTTGTAGAAAACACATTGGATTAGGTCTACCAAAGCAACTTGAAGGAGGTATTTTACATGGAGCCATGGTAATAAGACACAATTTTAAAAAACAAAATATTCAAAGAAAGAATTTTACTATGCCTCTCTTTCTAGCACCAAAAATGTTGTAGGTTCGAAATGTATGCCTCAACATTTAGGAAAAACACCTGGTCAGCATCTTAGAGCAGATCCTTTTCCATTTGAAATGGTGGTTCCAACTAGTTAAACTAGGTCCAACTACCTTCTCTCTATCTCTATTGGCTTGAAGTATGCATTTTTTTTACTAATAGAGAAGAGTCATTAGATAAGACCTCTTATTGAGCTCATGCAAGAAATTGATCCTTAAGTTCATCTAAGGCTCAACTAAGACACAACTAAATTTTTTCTCATTATTAAGACAACTTCTATAATTGTAGAATTAAATCTAAATGAAAATTAATCCCAGAATGCAAGTGGAAGGAATGAAATCCTAATTCTATCTTGATTCGGAAGATAGACTAATGAAATATTTGGCTAATGAAATAGTTCTACTAGCTGATATTATAACTAGCAAAACATGTCCTATTGAGAGACCAATTAATGGTGAGTGTTCAACCAAAAGCATTAGGAAATAGTTCTCTTAATGTTGATGGTAATTAAATCTAATTTAGATAGAATATTTTTGAGTAAATAGTTACTCATAAATCTGATTTAAAGTGTAAGAACAAAGGAGGAAATTAACATAGATCTATGAAGCTAATGAAATAGATAGTTAATTAAAAAAATCTTCATCTTCACATTCAACAATATTACTCAACATGAAGACATTTTACGCAAATTTGTCATTAAAAATATGGAACTTGCTTTAAAAAATAATAGTATTTAAAATACAAACCGATTAAAACCTTCTCTCTTTCTCTGTTGCTTCAATTCATCTCCAGAAATATTTCTGAAATCATGAACTCTATTGCTAAAAAAAAGAGTTGAAATAGTGCAAGCTCTACTCCCAATACAAAGTCTAGAATTGAAAAAGACCAATTCCAATTAGTCAAATATGAGCTTTCTCCTCCTACTTCTACATATTGGAAATCCCTTATACTAGTGTTTTAAGAATTATAAAAATGTACAAAAGAGGTGCCTTTTCTCCATTCTGCAAACCACTATTTATAATTACAAAAATGAATTCCAAAATGGGAGAGTTATTTAGGAAGAAATCTACTCCGACAATTTTCATTGGTCAAAATTATTTTTCTTCTCTTGTTGGAGAAATACTATTGATTCAAAGCTTTTCTTCCTCATCTCCTCAACTGTTCTCCTCCCAAAAACATTCTAAATTAAATTAAAATATAAATTAAAATCAACACTACCAAATATAGAAAACAAACATCTGCAATCAAATTTTAATTAAATAAATAAAAGGAAGTCTAAGCTTTCCATTGGTTCTTTTAAATATCTTATTGAACAAAGATAACATAGTCGAATGGATATGAACTCAACAGAGGTTATGAGAAAATAAAAAAGAAAAAATTTAAACTCATAAAATTAATTTTGATTATAAATTTGGAGATTGAATTTCTGCTAAATTTTAGGCAACTTTAATGATTGAATCTGATTACGAAGCTACTTCATGAATATTCTCCATGATTTTATCTATATAATGAACCATCCTAGGCTTTATTTTTCCAGATAAAACTCAACTTATGAGCTTCCAAAGTTGAAGTGTCAAAATTGCCCAAATTCTGGAAAAATTGGCAAATTGGCAAATATAACAAATTTTAATTAAAATCCAATTCTAAATTAAATTGATAATTATAAGTTGATTAATATTAATTTAATTATGCTTACAAAATTAAATTAATTATATGTATTAAAATAAAATTTAATTTAAAATTTAAATAATTAAAAATAATTAAAAATTATGATTAAATTATATTAAATTGAAATTACAATATTATGAAATTACAATTTAAATATACTATATAAATTAAAAAACCATTTAAAAATTATTTACAGGTGGCATTGGATCCACTAAAAATGGATCGAAAATATGGTGAGGAAGGTGTCTTAATGAAATGGATGGTGGATGCTTACATATGGAAGGCATATGGGAGACATAAGGAATATCGACAATTGGCGATCGAGGATTTTGAAATGAGAAATTTTGACACCAAATAAAATTGACGATATGTGATATATTATAACTTTTTTAAAATATTGGGAATATTATTGGGCTTTTAAAATATTGGAATTTTTTAATTGAGCATTTTGTAAAAGAGTAAGGGAGGAGATGAGGTGAAGTGGGGTCCACTTGGAGTGGGACTTACCCATTATAAACTACAACCACTTGGTAATTAAACATCTCACTAAATGAACTAAAACCACTTTGCAATTTTGATATTTTAGGTCAATTAATTTCTTTTAAAATTTATGGTTGGAAAAAATTATCGAGATCCAAAAAACACATAATTTTAATTTTTGTACAATTTGGTTCGATGATTTTGTAGGACCATTAGTGAAAAATTATATATTGGTAAAAATTAACTAGGAATTAATGTTTACAATCAATTACTATTTCATTTACATAAATTAAAATAATATACATTTCGTACATTTTTCTAACTGAGTCGGTAAAAATTATTAAAATTTTGATGAACACTATTTGAAAATATTGTAACAAAATGACATGAAACATGTAACCATGGAAAGCTAGCAAAAATTCGAACTCAAAGAAGTAATGAAATTAGAAACCTGATGAGAATTGAAAATTCGTAAAATTGTAGGACACTTAAGTAAAAGAAAATATTCAAAGGGTTATTTAACCAAAAATCCATGGAAATGATCCCCATTATTTAAAATAAATAAGTAAGAAATGGGCGGGCTGAGTTTTCACTAAAACATAACAATAGTTTTTTGTTTTCATTTTTTTTACTTTTTTTATGTAGAGAAAATTATAACCCTTAAGAATACTTAAAAATTATAACGCGTTATATATATATATGTGTGTGTGTGTGTGTGTGTGTGTGTGTGTGTGTGTGTGTGTGACAAAAATATAATGAATACGAATGCAGGTCATCAATTAAATTACTTTAGTAGATCCAAAACGTATATAGAATTATGCTACGGTGAAAGCTAATTTAGCAAATCTTGAATCTTTATGATAATTAGAGTATGCAACGAATTCATAGTAGGTTAATGGTTTAGAAAAATGAAACAAAGAAGAGGAGTCCCAATCCAATGCGTTAGTGATTATAGCCAAAAGTTGGAGAGGATGTAAGGTTAAGGATTTAACTATTATAGTTGAATTTTGTCCAAGTAAAAACAAATAATTAGATAAAATCATGGAGTCTATCTAGGCCTCTACAGGTAGGAAGATTAAATATGTGTTACTAACAGGAAAAGAAGTTGTCATCTTAAAACAGTGGTTAGTTGATAACAAAAATTATAATTTGAACTCTGTGTTTTGAGAAGGAAAAACTTAAACATTAAGGGTTAATTATTTGCATTAATGGTGAGTTAACTACCTAGGTAATGTGTAATAACCTAGAAAATTTCTAGTTACACAATAGAAAACTATGCACTACACTTATTACAATTGAATATTCCCAATACACATTATGGGAATCAAAGTAATAATGAACAAAGAGGTACCATATAAAACTAGAGAGTTAATTCTAGAAGTGGACAGAAGAGACCAATAGTGCGCAAGTGCCACAACAGAAAAGAAGTAACCATTCCTTTAATTATTCATGTAGATGGTGTATAGAAGCCACATAAGTAAATACTTTTATGCTATTAATGTAATGAAAATTACAAAATTAACTTTTGGAGCAACAGGAAAGCTACAAACGAAGGGAATAGAAACAACCATAAATGTTGTAAATTGAATGAACCTTAATACAAAAACAATAACAATGAAGTGATAAATGAACTACTGAATAACAATATTAATTGTCTCAACTTTTATGAGAAGAAAATATATAGCCTAGTATTCACAATTGGCACCTTGTGCAAATTAGCACATAAATTATATAGTCATAGTAGAGTTAATAAGATGCCCAAAAGGTAGAGGTATAGGCTTTATGCAATAGGGCCTCTTGAGTTTATCTGTTAACACCCTAACATTATAAAGAAAATGAGGTTTATACATTTTAGGAGTATAATTCTTAGATGGAAATTTTCTCAACCCATTAGTTCGCCTGAAGAAGAAAAGTAAAGTTGGGGTTACTATAAACCTCAAAATTATCATCCACAAACATAAATTCTTACTACCCAAAAAGAAAGGAGTATTAAAAACCCCAATTTCAAACAAATCAACATATCTCGAAACCCCAGCAGTGGAATTTCCTACTGACTTGTACCAAAAACAATTGAGAATCATTAGACCAAAGCCTTGAGTCTTGTTATTGTTAGGAAGAACTCGAAGCGGACCATGATCAACTCAATACGTGGAAAACAGGGGAAAGAGCATAAAATAATATCTAAACTAGTTAGAAGCACCATATTCACGATTTTGACCAATACAGTAGAAGATAAGGTAATGTGTTTACCTCGTTGGGACTAAAAACCAAAAAGTATAAGGGTTCAAACCCACCAAACCTATAGCTCAATAAAAATACATAACAAGGGTTGTATTTTGAAAACAGTAAAATACATTATGGTAAGAAACATAGGATAATACAAAACTTCATTGACATTACCATGTGGAATAACATTTTAGATTTCTTGTTAAGAGCCAACAACAAACCATCGATCCTTTTGCAAAACCCTAGCCACAATTGAACAATCCATTTATTAACACTAAAATCACTAGAATAATTAGGTGCATGCAATAGGAAAAAAATATATCTCACAATGGAAGGGTGGAGCCCTATAAATCACATACCAATGGGTAAGTTCTGAGTTGGAGGAAGACAACACCCTCAAGAGTGTGGACTCAAAAACATTGGCGAAGAACTGAATGGAGAAACCCGTAAAGAAAGGAATGCCTCGAGCATTAATGGAACCAAGAGCTGGAATATTAAATAAACCACCTATGTGACAAGGTAGACATGCAATTCACCATGGCTAATCAAAATGACAGAAACCTTCAACTAACCATAATCCAGCTAGGAGCCAAGCACAGTTATATGGTTCTAGAAGGAGATTTATAATTTACTTTATTCTACAGATGTTGATCATTAATTTATGCAACATAATCATATAAACAGTTACCAGGAATAGTAAAACAGAGCAGAAGACAACCACACACAAGAACACAAGATATAAGGTGGAAACCCAATGTGGGTGAAAACCACCTGTTGCAATTCGTCTCTATCTTCTTTTAATTAGAAACTTCTTTTTACAATGATTTTGTACTGGTGCAGTCCTTTACTAGTACACAGTCTGCTACCTGCAGAGAGCTACAACCCTCTCTTGTTTTCCAGCTTCTCTTGGAAGGGAGCCACAACCCCCTCAGTTCTTGTACTAGTTGAGATACTAGTACGTAGGCTGCTACCTGCAGAAGGCTACAACCTTCTCTTTATTCCAGGGACCACGTTTCATAAATTTTCAGATTGGATCCACAAATAACATCAATCAAACATCAATAATTTTTGCATCAACCAATCACCTTTTCACCAATCAAGACTAAATCAAAATAAACACTTCTTTGACAACTGTACCCAGATCATAGTAACTGTAATCACACCCCAAATTATGAACCTAGATCACTGCAATAATCAACAGAAGCAGCTAGAACATAAATTAATAGACGAGCGCTACTTTAATATTCAGAAACTTGTGTGCATACGCTTCTGTGTTAATATCAACCTGCGTATATGCTCTTTTAACTTACAGAAACTATGTGTATATGTGCCTTCACTTCACTGAACCTAAGTACAGATCTATAAAGATAATTTACCCCTTCAAATGTTCAGATATTAGATTACCGAGATTACCAGATTTATAGTTCAAGCAAGCGCCGTATAGAACAGATCAAAATCATACAAAGACACTATCATTCAAGACTTAAGATTTTGACCCATCAAAAGAACTTATCCTTCTCCTTGCGCTCGGGTTCCTTCTTCTTTCAGATCCAGATCTACACCATAACCTAATCACAGTATTCCAGATCTAGCACTTTATCAGATATTCAATAATTCAAATGATACCTTGCCAAATGATCTCCTTCCTCCTTTATAGCCTTAGGCCTTTCACAATACCACGGTCCAAAAACCATAACAATTCATTACCATGGACCCAATACTTGGGATCAACACTTATGACGAGATACCATGGCCCAAAACCATAGGTTCAAATTCCAAGGACTAAATACCACAGACCAAAAATAAGTTCTCCCAGATGTGCGTGCTTTTCCTTGCATGAAAGTGCGTGTATACACATATGCGCCTTGGGAACATCCAACCCACTTGTATACGCGGCTTCGTCAAAGTGAACCTGCGTATATGTCTTTTTCTTCTTTCTAAGGCCTGAAATGTGATCTTTCACCAGAGTGAGTTGCCATCAAGGACAACACCAGTGCCATAGTGCCAAACCTATTCCATAATGCCAACAGTTACAAGGCCACCTAGCAAGAAAATCATCGATTCATCAACCACACATGGATTTGAGAGGTTAGTGTTTGAGGAACAAATCCTAACTGTTGATCCTCTAGAACTCATTGCCACCATGGAAAAGGTAATCACTGAGCACCTACATTCACCTGAAACCTACATATGTGACAAGTGTTGAGTGGACCTCTCAAAACCCAAGGTTGAGTGGGACAATTGGAAATAAAATACATGCACATAGATCGTAACATCATAATTATTTTGGTTTGGGTACCCAAAGTTGGTTAAATGGGTCAAGAATATTCATATTGATACATTCTAGGTAGAGTGACCTCCAAGCACATCATCTCGAATCAAATATGCATTATACCGTTGTGATATGATTAACATACGCATTACCAGAATACTATATCATGTTTCCTAACTTGTGACCATTTAGATATGAACATAAGGTTATAACCAAAGAGGATAATGGCACTCCATTTAAATAAGAAAAGGTAAGACTATAATGTGAACAAAACACACTCATATATCTATAGAAAAAAATACTGCCATTAGGATTGAGTTCATAGAGACATGACATCAACAACCATTCATTGCATCAATGACTAATCATTATGAAGAAAAAGGATAGTTTTCTATTCACCAAAATAATGTATTAACGTTGAACAAGTATATATAGCCATGCAAGCTAAGGAAGACACACTAGAGAAGAATTATTATTTGCAGAAGAATGGAACACTATAAAATAGTTGAGGGTTCAAGGTATCATCTCTAAAATAAATATTCACATGCAATGAAAACAACTAGAAATTTTCTAAGAATTTATAATTACCCTACCCAAACATTTCTTGTAAAACAAATAAAGAAAGTTTGATTCTCAAAGGTTTCTCAGTCTTTCCAAAAGTAGATAATAATCTATACATGGTCTATCAAGGGAAAAATATCATAGTTTATATCTAAAAAGGGAATTTATCAATAACTAGCTCGACAAGATCATAACTGAACCGTGGACGAAAATATAACAATATGAATCTATTGAATAGAAAAGGGGTAGAAACCCAATAACCTCAAGCAAAGGAAATATTTCTAGAATTGTTAGTTGTCGTAACATGAAGAAAAACCTAACTGCAGAAAAGAGAAACTGGAGCTGAGGCACAACCTCTCACCTGCAATTCAGTTATGATAGAAAATGGAAACTTATTGATTTTAAAGACCAAAAACGTTGTGAATTATATGCAAAATACTAGCAACATAAACCCTTTGAAGAAACCCTGAACCCTAACAAGAATATCAGAGTGGGTACTTGAGTTGGAAAGTGGCGAACTATAGGAGAAAGACCTAGTGTTAGGATAAGGGTTAGTAGTATAAAGGAATGATAATGAGACTATAAATAAAAGCATATGAGGAATAACACAATAAAACACCATTACGTCGAAACGTGAGACCCCACCACATGTTGGTAAAGGAATGCTTGAAGAAAGCAGTGCTCCATGTTGTGTGATGAACACTATAATGAGAATTAATATCTTATGAAGAGTTTGTAAGAGTGCATGGGAAGTATTTAGAGATAACAACAAAAAATGTACTCAACAAGGTGAAGAATTTGTGAGAAGTGGACCAAAACCCTAGCTCAAAATATTGCAAAGTTGTATCGACACAAGGTTGGAATGATAGTGGCAATGGGAGGCTAGGGTGGGAACAATTACCCTTAACTATCCAAATGTATTTCCATTGTTCCATCGAAACCCTGAGCGCGAATGGCGAGGATGAGGACAATTGTTTTCCATTGTGATCCATGATGTGACTTTGAGCCTCTATAGGGTTTTCTAGAGATGAGGGTTAAACACAAGTATCCTTCCAATTTATACCATGGGGCGAAACCTTAATAAACACTTGAACTATAGAGCATACATAAGGTGTGGATGAATGGTTTTAAAAAAATTCATAAAAGTGTTCATTCTAGAAGTTAGCTAATTATTCAAGTAGTAATTAGAGTTATTTATCCATCATGAGTCTTATTTATGTCTCACCATGATTAAATAGTAATTATATAAAAAAATTTACATGTTGCCTAGGTAATATCTCATATTTTTTTTTAACTTTTGAATAATGAATGGATGTTACATTGTATCTAATAATTTTTTTTTACTTTTGAATAGTAAATGGATGCTACATTGTATCCCTCGATTCTAAAAACAAAGGTCATACCAAAATCGATTCTAAAAACAAAAGTCATACAGAAAAAATAAATCAGTAATTTTCCATAAAAAAAATCTGATAACTATAAAGTAATACAAATAAATAAAACTAAAAATAATTAAAAAAAAATTTTTAAGTTTATTGAACTTTTATCCATATTTATTTATATTGCAGTGCAATAAACTTTAAAGTCAATTACATTACTTCCTAAACTTTAAATGCAATCTTATCACATTTTTAATAATATTTAAAATATTTATTCTAAATAAGCGTACCATTTTAAATAATAAAAATAACATCGAATAAGTCAATTACATTATTTTGAAAATAGGAAGTTAAGAATTCATCACATTCAATTCCTAAAATGAAAATGACTAAATTCTTTCATCACACCTCAGTATTTTTCAAATCAAATTTCCCACAGCCTTATTCAAAATTTTCCCACACTCATTTAGGCAAATGTATCCGTTTGTTTTCTTTTTGTGTTTTGACAATTTGTCATAAACGCCCGAATTAGGTCTGCGGCCGACACAAAACCTACACAATAAAGTCTCTATATTTCATTACTACTAATAACGGCACAGGAACCCTTGTGATGCTGGGTTCTTCGATCATGATCTAATCGATTAACACAAGTGATTGTTTGGGCAGTGAGTGTTATACTTTAACAAAGT